>WNYA01001895.1:21911-55662 GCA_019512145.1 Engystomops pustulosus | reverse complement strand
AGTATGTTTTGTAGTGTGGGAGGAAACTGGAGGACCCGGAGGAAACCTACGCAAACACAGAGAGGACACACAAACTCTTTGCAGATGTTGTCCCTGGGACTTGAACCCAGGACCCCAGCGCTGCAAGGCTGTAGTGCTAACCACTGAGCTACCGTACTGCAAGGCTGTAGTGCTAACCACTGAGCCACTGTGCTGCCCCAACCTATTGCTTCTTCCCAATTTACTATTTATTAAAAAACATGGAATAATTCTTCCATAGATACCCACCTCAGTCTGTACGCCATGCAGGATTCCTCACACACGGTGTCCCGGGAGGTCTCTCCACAGCAGGAATAGGAACCATCTCTATAGGATAAAAAAAAAAAAAAAAAAAAAAAAAGGACAATGCAGTTATCCATACGTTTCGTAAATAACTTTTATTATCCTCTTACATTTGTACACATGTGTATCAAGTGTTGACCAGCCTGTATACTCTCACCATAGCTGGGCTGTGGATCCTCCATGTTTGCCCTTACTACATCAGTCTTTTGCTCATCATTTTGGCTTTATCTTCTTTGTACTGGTCCATTTTCCAGTTTCTTCAAGTTACTCGCTGTGGTCTTCACTATTTTTTCTTCCAGTCTTTTATTATATATTCCATTCTCTTCAACGAATCTACCGATGTGGTCACCAAATACTTCCAGTTCCTTTACCATATCTTCCACGTGATCTCTCATATTTCAGTGGTAGTGTCCCCGTATGTCCCAGTGTAGTCACCGTATCTCCCAATGTAGTCCCCGTATGTCCAGTGTTGTCCGGTATCATTCTCAGTTAGTCCCGTATCTTCCAGTGTAGTCACCGTTCTTTCTGGTGTCAGTACACCAGCATCTTCCGTGTGTAGTCACCGAATCTCCGGTGTAGTCACCGATCTCGTGTCGCTGTATCTCCCAGTGTAGACCCGTGGTGTCCAGTGTAGTCCCCGTATGTCCAGTGTAGTCCCAGTAGCCCAGTTGTCCCGTATCTCCAGTGTAGTCACCGTATCTCCGGTAGTCACCGTATCTCCAGTGTAGTAACCGTATCTCCCAGTGTAGTCCCCGTATTCCCAGTTTAGTCCCCGTTATCTTCCAGTGTAGTCCCCGTATCTTCAGTGTAAGTCATCCGTATCTCCCAGTGTAGTCACCGTATCTCCAGTGTAGTCACGTAGCTCCCAGTGTAGTCACCGTATCTTCCAGTGTGTCACCGATCTCCAGTGAGTCACCGTTTCCATTTAGTCCCGATTTCCAGTTGTATCCCGTATCTCCCATGTAGTCCCCGTATCTTCCAGTGTAGTCACCGTATCATTCCCAGTGTAGTCACTGTATCTTCCCGTGTAGTCACCGTACGTTACAGGTAGTCACCGTAGTCATCCCAGTGTAGTAAACCCTGTAGTCGTTCCCAGTGTAGTCCTCCGTATCATTCCAGTGTAGTCACGAATATCCAGGATGTAGTCACCGTCAGTGTCCAGTGTAGTCACCGTATCTCCCAGTGAGTCACGTATCTTCCAGTGTAGCTCACCGTATCGTCCCAGTGTAGTCACCGTTCTCCAGGTAGTCAGTCTTCCGCGTATCTCCCATGTATCCCCGTATCTCCCGGTAGTCACGATTCTTCCAGTTGTAGTCCCGTATCTTCCAGTGTAGTCCGCTTCAGATCATATTCCCGTAGTACGGATCTTCCGTGTATCAACCGTATCTTCCAGGGTAGTCACCGTATCTTCCAGTGTAGTCACGAATCTCCCAGTGTAGTCCACGATCTTCCAGTGTAGTCACCGTATCTCACAGTGTAGTCCCGGATCTTCAGTTGTCCCCGTCTTCCAGTGTAGTCACCGAATTCCAGTGTAGTCACCGATCTTCCCGGGTAGTCCCGTATGTCCTGTATTTGTCATCAATTTCCAGGTCACATCGGAGATTTGGGTTTCTGTTATCTTCAGCTGATTGGTCTCCATTTACAAATATTGTTTATTTGTGTTTCTAACAGATTTGTCTTCATTCCCCACGTAGAAGAATGTGTCGGCCTCAGAGCAGTGACTATTTCTTCATCAGAAGCACAAGATTTCAAAGGCAGAGTCTGTTCCTCACCAGAGGTATCGTGTCTCTTTTCCAGGAATAATAATCGTCTCTGGTCCAGCGTTCTTCATAGAGATATCGCATTTCACAAGATGTTAACAGGATCGCTCTGCACAGGGGAAAAGAGTCTCCACAGACGATGAATAAGTAACCTCTAACCTGGAAAATAAAGGAGAATTTACGGTATTTCATTTTTTGCGCTTTAATTCTGTTTTATGTATAAGAAGCAGATGTGAGGTTAAAAATCAAATGCCTGCCCGTATGACTGTCTACAGTGTTCGTGTGGACTGGCCCACAGAGACTCGGAGGATCCCGCTGGGCCCTGGCTCAAAACCAATACGAACCCAGAGGTCCATCAGAAAACAACACAATTGGAGGGCTGCTAGAGTATATTTCCAGGGGGATACTGAAGAGTGGGCCCCCAGATTGATTTCTCTGTGGGCCTAAGAACCCGACACTTGCAGTGTTTATCTTCAGGTGTCACCAGACCCAATTTCTGTCCCTTCTACTCTTTTCCATGAGTACCTTCCACTTTCGGTGCTCAGTTTGTAAACCACTACATTAATAGTAGTATTTTTTTTTACCACAGTTGTACGGCTATTATTCTACCCTGCTGTGACACAACTTTATTCCATCCATGGCACATGACGAAATATTAAACAAATGGTATACCGTAGTTCTATAGAAAAGGCATTTACTGTTATATGCAAGGATTGCTTGTCCAGAATCGAACCTATATTTTGGAACTAATTAACTAATAAATTACTTTATTTATATAGCGCACACAGTATTCCGCAGCGCTGCACAGACTTTCCAAATCAGTCCCTGTCCCAATGGGGCTCACAATCAACTCTAGTAGTTTGTAGTTGTGGGAGGAAACTGGAGGACCCGGAGGAAACCACGCAAACACAGAGAGGACAACAAACTCTTTGCAGATGTTGTCCCTGGGACTTGAACCCAGGACCCCAGGCTGCAAGGCTGTAGTGCTAACCACTGAGGCTACAGTACTGCAAGGCTGTAGTGCTAACCACTGAGCCACTGTCTGCCCCAACCATTGCTTCTTCCCATTTATATTTATTAAAAAACATGGAATAATTCTTCCATAGATACCCACCTCAGTCTGTACGCCATGCAGGATTCCTCACACACGGTGTCCCGGGAGGTCTCTCCACAGCAGGAATAGGAACCATCTCTATAGGATCCACCATGATTCATGTCCGATGTGATGGCTGAAGCCACTGAATAAGAGGTCAGGGGACATAACATGGACTGCGGAGACTCCCGGACTCGGTCACTGTTCTCCTCCAGCGTATGACCGTATCCGAGGAAATGGGAGACCTCATGGATCATTGTCTTTTGTTGGGATTTCGATGTGAGATCCATTTTCCAAAATGGGGCACACAGATAGATGGTTCTGTCCCCAGAGCCGGGGTACACATAGGCATTGGCCGTCTCATCATCCTCGGGGTTTGTATTTTTTGCACACGTCACCTTCTCTAATTCGTGGATCATCTCCTTCACCAGGTCTGTGGTGATACATGTGAGCTCATGGCCCTTCATCGTGGCTTTAAACTCCTCGGGATCTTCCACCAGGAGACTTTTCTTCTTCTTTAGAGCATCAGATAAGAGTTGTAGGGTCTGCTCTTTGGCTTCCTCCGCCTGTCTTCTCTGATCCTTGCTCAGTGGACATGGATGAAGGACACTCGGTTCTTTGACTTCCTTGACCTCTCTTTTCTTCATTCTCAGTTTTGCACCATTGAGAGTATTGTCCATTCTGCTGCAGGTTTTTGTCCTGCTTCGTTTTATGTTGTGCAGAGAGGAGCCGCTTTCATTTTTGCTGAAGTTTTTATCATCACATGATGACAAAGTACAAGAATGTTTTCAGTTCCGTATATTCTGGGAAAAGGGGAATCAAATCAACAACAGCAAAGTTTCATCCTTTGATGGTGAGAACTTTTTTTGTAATTCCTGCATAAGCACCGATGTCTTACAGAACATTCTAGAATGATAGAACCTTCTGGGGCCAGACGTTTGTTCATTTTATTATAGTGTTGGCAGCTGCAGAAGTTTGGCCTGATGCTCATTGCCTAAAGATACAGACTGAAAGAAGAAGGCCATGTTTCGGCAGACTGGGGGGAATCCAATTGGGAAAGATAACCACTGTTGATACACTGATGTATTGGGAAAGGTTTGTGTATGGTTCCTCTCCATAACGTCAGGACTCATGTGTCTCCTCCAGTCATCCTCGTCCATTAGATGTTCTGGATGCCAGTCAAAGAAAACAGGAAACATAATGAGAATTGCTCTTTCTTGAGATCTAGATTCTAGTGGTGCACGTGGCTGCTTGTATCTTAGCGGTTACAGTAAACATGAGCTATGCGTTTCTAACCTATCCTCGACCCATGAGGTTATAGAATGTCTTGGGGTTGGGTGGGTGTGGGCGGTAAGACACGCCCCTATACATATATCAGACATATCTGTGGTGTGTGAGGTAATACACTCCCATATAACATATATCAGACATATCTGTGGTGTGTGAGGTAATACACTCCCATATAACATATATCAGACATATCTGTGGTGTGTGAGGTAATAACAACTCCACATAACATAACAGCCAATCTGTGGTGTGTGAGTAAAACCTCCTACATAACATATATCAGACATATCTGTGGTGTGTGAGGTAATAACACTCCTATATAACATATATCAGACATATCTGTGGTGGTGTGAGGTAATACACTCCTGTATAACATATATCAGGCATATCTGTGGTTGTAGGGAGGTAATAACACTCCTGTATAACATATATCAGACATATCTGTGGTGTGTGAGGTAATAACACTCCCATATAACATTATCCAGACATATCTGGGTGGTGTGAGGTAATAACACTCCCATATAACATAATATCAGACATATCTGTGGTGTGTGAGGTAATACATTCCTATATAAATATATCAGACATATCTGTGGTGTGGTGAGGTAATAACACTCCCATATAACATATATCAGACATATCTGTGGTGTTGTGAGTTAATAACACTCCTATATAACTATAATCAGGGAAAAACTATCTGTGTTGTGTGAGGTCTAAACACGCCCCATTATAACATATATCAGACAATCTGTGGTGTGTGAGGTAATAACCTCCCTATATAACATATATCATACATAATCTGTGGGTTTGTGAGGTAATAACCTCCTATATAACATGTCATCAGACTATCTGTGGTTGTGGGTACTAACACTCCCTATAACCTAATCAGACATACTGGTTGTGTGTAGGTCATAACACTCCTATATAACATATATCAACATATCTGTGGTGTTTGAGGTAATAACACTCCATATAACATATACAGACATATCTGTGTGTGTGGGAGGTATAACCCTCCTATATACCATATATCTCAGACATATCTGTTGGTGTGTGAGGTTAAGAACACTCCCATAATCACATATATCAGACATATCTGTGGTGTGTGAGGTAATAACACTCTAGTGACATATATCAGACATTCTGTTGTGGTTGGAGGTAATAACACTCCCTAGAACATATATCAACATATCTGTGTGGTGAGGTCTAAACTCCTAAGTACCTTTAACATATATCAACCTAAGTCGTGGTTTCTCTGTCTGTCACTGGTAGAAACACTCCCATATAACATATATCAGACATATCTGTGGTGTGTGAGGTAAATAACACTCCTATATAACATATATCAGACATATCTGTGGTGTGGAGGTAATAAACACTCCCGTATACCATATATCAGACATATCTGTGGTGTGTGAGGTAATAACACTCCCATATAACATATTCAGACATATCTGTGGTGTGTGAGGTAATAACACTCCTATATAACATATATCAGACATATCTGTGGTGTGTGAGGTAATAACACTCCTATATAACATATATCAGACATATCTGTGGTGTGTGAGGTATAACACTCCTGTATAACATATATCAGACATATCTGTGGTGTGTGATGTTAATAACACCCATATAACATATATCAGAACTATCTGTGGTGTGTGAGGTTAAACCTCCCATATAACTAGTCAGACATATCGTTGGTTGTGAGTAATACCACTCCTACATACATATACATACATATCTGTGGTGTGTGAGGTATAACACTCCTCCATAACATATATCAACCTATCTGTGGTGTGTGAGGTAATAACACTCTGTATAACATATATCAGACCTAATCTGTGGTGTTTGCGGTAATAACACTCCTAGATGACATATATCAGACATAGTCTGTGGTGTGTGAGGGTAATCACCCTCCCATATAACAATATCACAGACATATCTGGTGGTGGTGAGGTATAACACTCCTACATAACTTAGTCAGACAATATCTGTTGTGTGTGGGGTAATAATAATCACTCCTACTAACATATATCATACTATCTGTGGTGTGGTTAGGTAGAACACTCCTGTAGACATAATCCATACATATCGTGGTGTTGAGTAATACACTCTGTATACATATATCAGACATACTGTGGTGGTGTGAGGTAATAACACTCCTATACAACATATATCAGACTTCTTGGTGTGTGAGTAATATCACTCCTGATAACATATATCAGACATATCTGTTGTGTGTGAGTTAATAACACTCCCATAAAATTATCCGACATATCTGTGGTGTGTTAGGTAATAACCGCCTTAGAACATATATCAGACTTATCTGTGGTTTGTGAGGTAATAACACTCCTACATAACATATATCCAGACATATCTGTGGTGTGTGAGTAATCACACTCTATATAACATATATCAGACATATCTGTGGTGTGTGCGGTAATAACACTCCCATATAACATATATCAGACATATCTGTGGTGTTGAGTAAACCTCTAACCTAACATATATCAGACATATCTGGGTGTGTGAGGTAATACCACTCCTATATAACAGATATCAAACATATCTGTGGTGGTGTGAGGTAATTAACCTCCCATATAACATATATCCGACATATCTGTGTTGTGTGAGGTAATAACAACTCCTTATATAACTAATATCAGACATATCTGTGGGGTGGTGAGGTATAACACTCCATATAAAACATATATCAGACATATCTGTGGTGTGTGAGGTAATAACACTCCTATATAACATATATCAGACATATCTGTGGTGTGTGAGGTAATAACACTCCTACATAACATATATCAGACATATCTGTGGTGTGTGAGGTAATAACACTCCCGTATAACATATATCAGACATATCTGTGTTGTGGAGTCATAACACGCCTGTATCTATACAGACATATCTGTGTATGTGAGGTAATAACAAACTCCTATTAACTATATCAACATAGCTGTGGTGTGTGAGGTAATAACACTCCCATATCACATATATCAGAAATCTCTGGGTGTGTGAGGTAATCAACACTCCCGGTTACATATATCAGACCATCTGTGTGTTGTGGAGGTAATAACACCTGTAGAAATAATCAGACATTCTGTGGTGTGTGAGGTAAATACACTCCCATTAACATAATTCATACATATCTGTGGTGTGTGAGGTTAATAACACTCCTCTATAACATATGATCAGACTATCTGTGGTGGTGTGAGTATAACACTCCATCTAACATATATCATCATATCTGGGTGTGTGAGGTTATAACACTCCATATACCATTATACTCCGGTAAACAGCAATAATTATAACAAGCTATATACCGTAAATGGATAAATTCTGGAGATTGTTAAAGAGTTTTATTAACTCTTTGTTTACGGTTTCTGGGTGACACACATTCTGTGAATTGGTTTAGACATATACCAAGTGTCGCAGGGGTTTAACATTCTGTACTATCCTGTTTTTTATATATTGTTTAGATTTTTATATTCCTATATAACTACATTTTTGGATGGTTGCAGGGACAATGCAGTTATCCAATAAGTTTCATAAATAACTTTTTATCCTCTTACATTGTACAGATGTGTAATCAAGTGTTGACCAGCCCTGTATGTACGTCCACCATATGGGCCTGTGGATCCTCCATGTTGGCCAGTCACTACTTCATTCTTTAGCTTCATCATTATCGCTTTTACATCTTGCTTTGTCTGGTCCATATCTTCCAGTTTCTTCAAGTTATCTCGCTGTGTCTTCACTATTTCTTCCAGGTCTTTATTATATATTCCATTCTCTTCACCGAATCTCCGAGTGTGGTCACCAAATCTTCCAGTCTCTTTACCATATCTTCCAGTGTAGTCACCATATCTTCCAGTGTAGTCCCCGTATGTCCCAGTGTAGTCCCCGTATCTCCCAATGTAGTCCCCGTATGTCCCAGTGTTGTCCCTATTTCATGTATCCCTGTATCTTCCAGTGTAGTCACCGTTTCTTCTGGTGTAGTCACCGCATCTTCCGGTGTAGTCACCGAATCTTCCGGTGTAGTCACCGTATCTTCCGGTGTAGTCCCTGTATCTCCCAGTGTAGTCCCCGTGTGTCCCAGTGTAGTCCCCGTATCTTTCCAGTGTAGTCCCCGTATGTCCCCGTTTGTTATCCCCTTATCTCCAGTGTAGTCACCGTATCTCCCGTGTAGTCACCGTATCTACCCAGTTGTAGTCACCGTATCTCCCAGTGTAGTCCCCGTATCTCCAGTTAGTCACCCGTATCTTCCAGTGTAGTCCCCGATCTCAGTGTAGTCCCGTATCTTCCAGTGTAGTCACCGTATCTCCCAGTGTATCACGTAGCTCCGTGTAGTCACCGTATTCTTCCAGTGTAGTCCACCGTATCTCCCAGTGGTAGTCACCGTATCTCCAGTGTAGTCACCGAATCTCCAGGGAGTCCCTTATCCCGTCCCATGTAGTCCCCGTATCTTCCAGTGTAGTCACCGTACTTCCCGTGTAACCGTCACTGTATCTTCCCGTGTAAGTCCCGTATCTTCCAGTGTAGTCACCGTATCTTCCAGTGTAGTCACCGTAATTTCCCAGTGTAGTCCCCGTATCTCCAGTGTAGTCACCGATATCTCCATCCAGTAGTCACCGTATTCCAGTGTAGTCCCGTAATCTCCCAGTGTAGTCACCGTATCTTCCAGTGTAGTCACCGTATGTCCCAGTGTAGTCCACCGTATCTCCCAGTGTAGTCCCCGTATCTCCCATTAGTATAGTCCCCCGTATCTCCCAGTGTATCCCCGTATCTTCCAGTGTAGTCACCCCGTATCTTCAGTGTAGTCCCCTTATCTCCAGTGTAGTCACTTCTCCAGTGTAGTCACCGGATCTCCCGTGTAGTTTACCGTATCTTCCATTTAGTCACCGTATCTTCCAGTGTAGTCACCGTATCTCCCAGTGTAGTCCGTATTCCGTGTAGTCACCGTATCTCCTCCAGTGTAGTCCCGTATCTTCCATTAGTCCCCGTTCTTCCGTGTAGTCACCGAATCTTCCAGTGTAGTCACCGTATCTTCCCGTGTAGTCCCGTATGTCCCTGTATTGTCATCACATCTTCCAGCTCACATCGAGATTTGGGTTTCTGTTGATCTTCAGATGATTGGTCTCCATTTACAATTATTGTTTATTTGTGGTTTCTAACAGATGTTTGTCTTCATTCCCCAACGTAGAAGAATGTGTCGGCCTCAGAAGCAGTGACTATTTCTTCATCAGAAGCACAAAGATCTTCAAAGCAGAGTCTGTCTCCTCACCGAGGTATCGTGTCTCTTTCCAGAATAATAATGCTCTCTGTCCAGCGTCTTCATCAGAGATATCGCCATCTTCACAGATGTAACAGGATCGCTCTGCCACAGGGAAAATAGTCTCCACATACGATGAATAAGAACCTCAACCTGGAAAATAAAGGAGAATTACGGTATTTCATTTTTTGCGCTTTAATTCTGTTTTATGTATAAGAAGCAGATGTGAGGTTAAAAATCAAAGCCTGCCCTTGACTGTCTACAGTGTTCAGTGTGGCCTGGCCCACCAGAGACTCGAGGACCTCCGTGGGCCCTGGCTCAACCCAATACTGAACCCAGAGGTCCATCAGAAACAACACAATTTGGAGGCTGCTAGAGTATATTTCCAGGGATACTGAAGAGTGGGCCCCCAGATTGATTTTCTCTGGTGGGCCTAAGCCCGCACACTTGCAGTGTTTATCTTCAGTGTCACCAGACCCTCCAATTTCTGTCCCTTCTACTTCTTTCCATGAGTACCTTCCACTTTCGGCTGCTCAGTTTGTAAACCACTACATTAATATAGTATTTTTTTTTACCACAGTTGTACGGCTATTATTCTACCTGCTGTGACACAACTTTATTCCATCCATGCAACATGACGAAATATTAAACAAATGGATATACCGGTAGTTCTATAGAAAAGGCATTTACGTTTATTGCAAGGATGCTTGTCCAGATATACCTATATTTTGGAACATATAATATAAAATTACTTTATTTATATAGCGCACATATTCCGCACGCTGCACAGACTTTCCAAATCAGTCCCTGTCCCAATGGGGCTCACAATCAACCTAATAGTATGTTTTTGTGTGGAGGAAAACTGGAGGACCCGAGGAAACCACGCAAACAAAGAGAGGAACATCAAACTCTTTGCAGATGTTGTCCCTGGGACTTGAACCCAGGACCCAGTCGCTGCAAGCGGTAGTGCTAACCACTGAGCTAACCGTACTGCAAGGCTTGTAGTGCTAACCACTGAGCCACTGTGCTGCCCCACCTATTGCTTCTTCCCAATTTTATTTATTAAAAAACATGGAATAATTCTTCCATGATACCCACCTCAGTCTGTACGCCATGCAGGATCCTCACACACGGTGTCCCGGAGGTCTCTCCACAGCAGGATAGGAACCATCTCTATAGGATCCACCATGATTCATGTCCAAATGTGATGGCTGAAGCCACTGAATAAGAGGTCAGGGGACATAACATGGACTGCGGAGACTCCCGGACTCGGTCACTGTTCTCCTCCGCGTATGGACCGTATCCGAGAAATGGGAAACCTCATGGATCATTTCTCTTTTTGGTGGGATTCGATGTAGAATCCTTTTCCAAAATGGGGCACACAGATAGATGGTTCTGTCCCCGAGCCGGGGTACACATAGGCATTGGCCTCTCATCATCCTCGGGTTTGTATTTTTTGCACACTTCACCTTCTCTAATTCGTGGATCACTCCTTCACCAGTCGGTGGTGATACAGTGAGCTCAGGTCCTTCATCGTGGCTTTAAACTCCTCGGGATCTTCCACCAGGAGACTTTTCTTCTTCTTTAGAGCATCAGATAAGAGTTGTAGGTCTGCTCTTGGCTTCCTCCGCTGTCTTCTCTGATCCTCTCAGTGGACATGGATGAAGGCACTCGGTTCTTTGACTTTTTGACCTCTCTTTTCTCATTCTCAGTTTTGCACCATTGAGAGTATTGTCCATTCTGCGGGTTTTTTGTCCTGCTTCTTTTTATATGTTGTGCAGAGGAGCCGCTTTCATTTTCATTTTCACATGATGACGTGACAAAGTACAAGAATGTTTTCAGTTCCGTATATTCTGGGAAAAGGGGAATCAAATCAACAACAGCAAAGTTTCATCCTTTGATGTGACAACTTTTTTGTAATTCTGCATAAGCACCATGTCTTACAGACATTCTAGAATGATGAACTTCTGGGCAGATGTTTGTTCATTTTATTATATAGTGTTGGCAGCTGCAGAAGTTTGGCCTTGTGCTCATTGTCTAAAGATACAGACTGAAAGGAGAAGGCCATGTTCCGGCAGACTGGGGTGAATCCAATTGGGAAAGATAACCAGACTTAAGAGAGTTGATACACTGATCTATTGGGAAAGGTTTGTGTATGTCACCGCTCCATAACGTCAGGACTCGTGTGTCTCCTCCAGTCATCCTCGTCCATTAGATGTTCTGGATGGCAGTCAAAGAAAACAGGAATAATGAGAATTGCTCTTTCTTGAGATCTAGATTCTAGTGGTGCACGTGGCTGCTTGTATCTTAGCGGTTACAGTAAACATGAGCTATGCGTTTCTAACCTATCCTCGACCCATGAGGTTATAGAATGTCTTGGGGTTGGGTGGGGGTAAAGAGAGGGCGCAGGAGTTGATGAGCTATTCCCATCTTAGATGATGGGTCAAGCATTCATCTGATTGCGTGTTCATGATAATATCCTTCAATACTGATGTATTGCAGAGTATTAGCAGTGTCAGTCTATGCACTTGCACACGTCACTGACGCCATCTTACTGGCAGTTCTTGCAGGCAACACTGGGGTCCAGATCGGACCCCAGTAATGCCACAGCAACGATCGGCGCCCTCTGAAAACCCCCCCAGTGGCATGTTGGATGCCGCGGGCGAGCTCCGAGCGCGGGTGTTACACTGGGGTGCCGGCTATTAGTTACAGTCGGCACCCCGTGTTTTCCGATGCCGATTTGGCTCAGATCTTGAGCTGAACCGGCAGCGGCTCTGCGTCCGATATATCAGACGCTGATCGCTAAGTCACTGCACTCAGGGTCCGATATATATCGGACGCTGAGCATGAACCGGTTAAGATACTTGTCACCAACATGTTTTTCACCTGGTTTGTCTGAATTTGCTTAGTTGTTTACTGTACTGTACATTTATCCAAGTTGGGGACCGGTGCCCAGTTGTGGCCTATGGGTTTAGCACAGGGCTGGCAAGTAGGAAGGGACAGAGGTTGTGGAAAGTGCAGGGCTTGGGCTTCTGCAAGTGGCCCTACATATTCTGTATAGGAGCAGTAAGCAAGCTGTTAACCAATGAGTTAGCAGTAACCTAAGGCGAAATGGGCACAACCTTTATACATTAGACAAAATGAATGTTCAATTAAGAACGTATTGGTAAACACAAGCAGAAGGACAATCATGTGAATGGAACTGATAGTGTAAGTGATGGAATAACGGACCGTAGGAGTTCAGTACCTGTTGTCTGGTGCTTACTCACCAGCTCAGGCTCCAGTACTGTCCGCAGCCTAAGTCCAGGTCCAGAAGGAGCTGGCGGGAGCCAAGTGCCCAGAACCTCTATAAAGGCAGCAGGAATCCTCGGAGTTTGGGGATTTGATGTAGAGCTGCACCCCGATATCCTCTTCTTATTGTTAGTTCATGTCCCCTTTCTTACACCCAGTCTGTACCCCCCTGCCCCCCCCCCCCCCCCGCTTTCTCACAGCCAGCTCCTCATTTATGCTCGCTAGTTTTTGGCAGTTTTCTGGCGCACAAGGCCAGAAATAATCGCAATTCCTACTGTACAGCCGGGAATTGCGTATTATTTCCCCTCTTACACCCCCGCCACACCAAGTGAGATTGGAAGGAGTGTGGAAGGGGCCCGTCGCTTGGGGAAGTGATCTAATATTAGGAAATACAAAAGCGAGATTGCGCTCCCCTAAAGTACTTAAGATGTTGGAGACCCCAATTTATCCCTATTAGGTTGGGGGATCACCTTATAAAATGCTTGGCTCAAGCCTTTCATTAAATATCCTGCCCAACAGTCAGATACCGCGTGTAGACGGCACTCGGTGGTTAGGAGTTGGGGAGACCAGGGAGGGGTGACAGGAATGGCGCGAGCTGGATGGGAACCCTTCAGGAGAGGAGTCCACACTTCATAACTATTGTTGCTTTATTGATGACGTGTTTTGGAGACGCACCGTCACCTTCTCCAGATCAATGCGTGTGGGAAGTATTGCTGAGAGGGGTGGACTAGGGCAGGGCCGTATCATAGGGGCCCCCACCACCCTTCATCCGGCAATGACTACAGGTGTCTGCCTGTGTCTACAGTGGTATACGGAGAAGGTGCAGGATGTTCCTACCCTATGCCTGCGCACTAGCTATAGTATGAACAGACACAGGTAGGACTGTATGTCAGTGCAGCCATCCCCTGGATTCACCAGGTCGGAGACTCCGGATATTTCCAGTGCAGTATTAGCCCAAATGGCACCAACAAATGTTTGGCCACTAAGAACTATTAAGGAATACAGGAGACATTATATAACAAGACCAGGGAAGATGGGCAAAGGCAAACATACATATATACATACTTACATACCTACATATACATACATATACATACATACTTACATACCTACATATATACATACTTACATACCTACATATACATACATATACATACATACTTACATACCTACATACATACATATATACATACTTACATACCTACATATACATACATATATAGACATACTTTACCATACCCTACATACATACTCATATACAGACTTACATTACATATAATACATACTATACTACATACTTACAGACCTACCATATCATACATACACTTACTACCATATACATAACATTACATAAATACATACATACTTACTACTCACATACATAATTACTACTACATAACATACATCATCATACTTGACATCCTACATCTCATACATATAGGCATACACTACTGTACATATACACTATAACATATTAACCTACATATACATCACATACTTACATACCTACATACAACATATATACAACTTAACATACCTACATATACATACATTATATACATACTTACATACCTACATATACACAACATATACATACATTACACTTTACATACCTACAATACATACATACATACATACTACATAACCTACAATACCTATACATCATACATACTTATACCACTAACATACATATATCCATATATATACTTACATACTTACATACCTACATATACATACATACTTACATACCTACACATATATACATACTTAATACCTACATATACATACATATCACATACCTTACATACCATCATCCATATATACATTAGCATCCTACATACCTATCATACATACTACGTACTACTGGCATACATAATACATAGTAATAACTTCCATACCATACATAACATACATATACTAATATACTTATACATACCTACATAATACATACAATACATGGATACTCTAGTACCATCTTACAAATACCTACTACATACATACACATGCCACATACATACTTCTACATCCTCCATACATACAATATACAATCATACCTTACATACATATACAGTCGAAACTTCTTACCGACTGTGCGTACATATCCTCCAAGACTGTATCG
Source organism: Engystomops pustulosus (assembly GCA_019512145.1). NCBI lineage: Eukaryota > Metazoa > Chordata > Amphibia > Anura > Leptodactylidae > Engystomops > Engystomops pustulosus. The sequence goes on along the minus strand of WNYA01001895.1, from coordinate 40,510 downwards.
CTACATCACTATAATATACATACATCCATGTGTGTAGTAACTTTTCTAAATACATCATACCTAAATATATATAACTTACATACTATACTTTTCACACTACCTACACATATCAACATTACATACATACATACACTTACTACATACCTAACCGATACTACAGAACTCAAAAAACTACTGAATGGGGGAAAAGGGTTGAGCACTAACTTGCATGTGATGGAATTCCAGCTCTTCCTTATGATCTGGCTTATTTAGGCCTTCATCTAACTAAGAAGATCCGGTCCATTTGTCTCCTAAAAACGGCTCCTATTACAATGTATAATAGGGAGCCGTATCAGGCCAGTCCAGTCACCCCTACGTTCACACCGGGTGGCACTAGCACAGTCACACCACACACAAAACACATCACCCACTTTAACACGATTTTATCGGGTTTAAAGGGGCGTTGTGAGAGTCCATTCAGGGGCAGAGTTGTAGTGAGCCGCGGGGGGGGGTGGGGTGGTGGGCTCATGTGCGTTCATGAACAAGATGCCGGCTCTCGCGTGTCTGCATCGGTGGCCGAACCTCCTTCCACTAAATCACACTCTGCAATCTCTTAAATAATGTCCTTGCAGCGCTTCTCCCTGTCTCTCTTCATCTAATCTTTCTTTACAGAAGGTGAAACCTGTGGGACACAAGCGCAGAGTGGCTGTCGACAATATAGAGATGTACATTCATGGCCAAGTTGTCACAGTGGCCCCCGCGACTCATGTTGCGGACCCGTCGCGGGTCACCTGTGCCTGCTCCCATATGTTGCCTGGCCCGTCCCGCAACTTACCTGTCCTTACTCACCTCTTAAGCCTCCTCCCAACTTTGGGCGAGAGAAGAGGGACAAAATCCCCGTCCCCTTTTTCTAACCAGCGAGCCCCACTGCCACCCCACACCGGATCTCCACATAGTATACAACTAGTGACCTTGATGGTCCCCACATAGACTGCCCATGGCGCCCCACCCCGGGGACCCGTTATAAGTACATACACCTAATGGGCCATCAACTTTTTTTTTTGTTTTTCTTTTCTGCTCACCATATCAAACACCCGCTCTCATCCAATATCTCTAACTATCTCCTCATTCCTGGGGCCTCCTGTCCCTGCCTCCGCTCCAAGATCCCGTTCCATCCGTCCTCCGCCTGAAGGGATCCGCTCGACTGTACCTTCCATCCTCCTCCTGTATACGCCTCCTGTAAAGCCGCCCCTGGAATCCTCCCGCCGCTAATTCCTCACTGTGGTCCGCATCCTCCCTCCGGTAGGCTCACTGTCCGCCCGTAACGCGCGCCGCCCTCCGCCGCCGTCCGGGAGCCGGTATTCCGTCCGCTCATGGATCCTCTCCTCCTGTTAGCCCCACTGTTCCGCCGAACGGAGCGCCGCCATTCCGTTCCTCCAGCCCCCGCCGGGAGGCCGGCTGGTCCCCTCAGCCCCGCCGCCGGAGTCTCCGTTCCCGCCATCCCCCCCGGGTAAGGGCTCCGGGCCGCCACCCGCCTCCTGGAGGCGCCGGGTCCCCAGCCGCCTCCGGTAGTGCGCCCGGTCCTCCAGCCTCCGCCGGGGTCCGCCGGTCCCGCCAGCCCCGTCCGCCTGGAGCGTCGGGCCCCCGCAGCGCCTCCGGGAGGCTCCGTTCCCCAGCCGCCTCTCGGGTGGGCGCCGGGCCCCTGCCAGCCCCTTCCCATCACGCCGCCCCCAGGGGGCCCCGCAGCAGCCGTCACCGGTCCCCCGCAAGCCTCGCCGCCGGGCCCCCACGTAGCCGCGCCGGGCCCCCAGAGCCCGCCGTCCCCCAGGAACCCCCTCCGGGCCCCCAGCACCGGCACCAGCGCCCCCCAGGAAGCCGCCGCCGGGCCCCCACGAGCCCGTGCCGCGCCCCCACGCACCTGACGGGCCCCCAGTAGCGCCGCCGGGCCCCCCAGCACCGGCACCGCTCCCCCCACGCGAGCCGCGGCCGGGGCGCCCCATTAGCCCGCGTGCTGGCCCCCAGTAAGCCGCCGCCGGGCCCCCAGCAGCCGCCGCCGGCGCCCCCCACCCGGTCCCTACGGGCCTCCGCATGGATCCTCGCCGCCCGGGCCCCCAGCCAAGCCCTGCAGGTCCCCCAGGAGCCGCCCGCCGGGCCCCACAGGAGCCGCCGCCTGGCCGCCCAGGACGCGCCTCCCGTGCCCCCATGTGACTACCTGTTCCCGTGCACGGCCCCCCCGGAGCCCGCCGCCCGGCCCCCAGTAGCCGGCCGCCTGGGGCCCCCAGCAACCCCTCAGGCAAGCCCAGCGCCGCCCGGGCCCCCAGACTCCGGCAGGCACGGCCCCCCAGGAGCCCCGCCGGAGCCCCAGAGCCGCCGCCTGGCCCCAGCAGCCGGCCGGCCGTGGCCCCCCAGCAGCCGCCCCGCCCGGCCCCCAGCAGCCGTCACGGGCCCCCCCAGGACCGCCCCGGGCCCAGCAGCCCTGCACGGTCCCCCAGGAGCCGCCGCCGGCCCCCAGCAGCCGCCCCGGGCCCCCCCCCAGCAGCTGCACGGGGCCCCCAGGAACCGCCACACCTCCCGCCGGCCCCCCAGCGCCGGCAACGGCACGGCCCCCCAGGAGCCGCCCCGCCGGGCCCCCAGGGAGCCTGGCACCGGCAACGGTCCCGCCCTCATCATCGCCGCCGCCTCGGCCCCAGGAAAGCCCGCCCCCTGGGCCCTCCAAGCCACCGGGACGGGGGCCCCCGCGGCCCGCCTCCGGCCCCCAGGACTGGAGCCACCGTACCGGCAGGGGGCCCCGCCCCCCAGCAGCCGGCACACGGGCCCCCAGGACCTGCCTCCCCGCGCCCCCAGGCCCGGTCCTCCGGGCCCCAGGATAGGCCGCCGCCGGCCCCCAGGATGCCTCTCCCGGGCTCCCCCAGCGAGCCGCCGCCCGGGCCCCCAGGACCGCCTCCGGGCCCCCGCACCGGCACTGTCCCCCCGCAGCATGCAGCCGCCGCCCGGGCCGCCCCTAGCCTGCCGCCGGGCCCCCGCAAAGCCTCGCAGCACGGGGCCACCAGTAAGCCGCCGCAAAACGGGCCCCGTAGCCCTCCTCCTGTCCCCCAGATACGATACCTTCACTGGTCCCCCCGCAGCCATTCACCCGGTTGCCTCCAGCGCGTCCCTTCCTGTTCCTCCTCTCCCCTGCCCTCCCCGTTTCCTGTGGTACCCCCTGTCCCCGTCAGGTTCTTACCCTCTCATGGGTTCCAGTCATCATCCTTCTTTCCCGGCTCCGACTTGACTCGCGGAGGGGGCGGGGGCAAAGCCGGGGGCGGAACTTTCCCCTCCTGGCTCCGATGCTTCTGCTTGCTCTGGCAGCTCTTTCTACGGGGCCAGGAGAGGACGAGTACAAAGCGGGGGGAGAGGGGGGGGCGTGACATTCTCAAACCGTCCGTGACGCGGACAGAGCCCAAAAACGGGACTGTCCACGTCAAAAACGAACGTTTGGGGGTATGTCTATAAGTGTCAGTACTGAAGGTGTCCTGTCTCTCTCTTCACTCAGTCCATGTGGGTCATGGACTGGCTGGCACTGTTTTTTTATACTCCCCTGGTCAGGTGATAGCTCCTCTCCAATCACACTCCAGCTTACAATACAGCCACACATTGGTACCTTTACACGTATTTCTGACTAAGACGCATGGGGGATTTCCACAGTTCATTTCACTCTTGTCACGGAAAACCCATTTGCATAGCCCAACCTTGCCTGATTGACGGACTCCTCCCGGTTTCTTCCTTTCGGCGCCCGCGTCACGGGCAGCTACTGAAATATTCGTCACGATTTGCTCCCCCCAGGGCCTCGGCTGTTCGTCTCCAGGCAAGTGAATACTTTGAAGCCGAACTCACAGGACATGAATGGCTTCATACAACACATCGGAGTGAATCCTTTTCAGAGAAGTGTCGGCTTAGCTGAAGCGGCAGGACCACGTCATCAGGTCAATCAGCATCTGTCCATATAGGTCACTGCATCTCCAAGGGTTCCCCATAGCAGACTCGGGCAGGGAATCCTTTTCAGAGAAGTGTCGGCGTTAGCTAGAGAGCAGGTGAACCACGTCATCATCCTCGATCACCATCTGGTTCCATCATTGTCTCCCAGGGGCCTTCCCACACACAATCTTCTTTATTTTAATTACATAAAGTTTTTGGCCAGGCCTGAGATTTGAAACCTGGGACCCATTGTGCCACCCATGACAGAAGCTTAACTACTGAGCTATAAGCCCAGTGATACAGAGCTGAGGATTTCTTTCTGGAGAAGAAGGTGTTATCTGCCACTGTTACAACTGTGACACAGACTAATGCACTGATATATAGATATGGATCTCTCTCATATTGGTTATTGTAATTATTGAGTACTATTATTATTAATATTTAAATTTTATTATTTTTTTTATTATTATGGAGATGATATTTAATAATTGTAAAATATAATATCTCTCAATAATATAATAATAATAATCATCTCCATAATAATATATTCATCTCCATATAATAATAATAATCTCCATAATAATAATAAAGTCCTCAAACTAATTACAATAATCTGAGAAGAAGATCCCTCCCTATATACCAAGGCAAGTTATGTACCTAGTTCTTAGTTTACCAAAATTCTCCTTGCACACCTTGTTAATCACCAGATTATAGCTCAGTGGTTGTTGAGGCCTGGTCATTATTGTACCTGGAACACTCGCAGGTTCGGTCAAATCCCCAATGATGGATAATTTTTTTTTTTTTTTTTATTGAGATGATTTTTATTATTTTAATATGGCTAAAATTTGGGGCGTGGCCAGGGAGTGATTGGGGTGTGGCTTAGGGGGATCGCGTGCCGCCATTTTGTCCCTCTTTCCTTTCCACAAATGTTGGGAGGTATGCCCATTTAACTGTTGCCTGTCCAGGCCGAGGTTACAGATGCAATTACATAATGACCCAGCGCTAGAGACTTATTAGACGGTTCATGATTCCCTCCGTCAGCTCCTAACCTGGAGAGGGCGCTGTTCACAACTATGAAAGCCGCCAGAAAAACACAAAAATGTTTTAATGGTAAATGACATGTTCATGATCTGATGGGGAACTGCCATGAACAATGGAACAACCAAGTAAAATCTATATAACATGCTCTATAGGTAAAAGGCTCCGTCAGGATCAGAGGTAGCGGATCCTGTACCACCGCGAGCGATGGCGTCAGCCGACACCTGGGACCGGAGTCTAAGTGGTGTCCGGTCTTCACCAGAGCCGCCGCAAAGCGTGTTGGACTTGCTACGGCGCGGTACCACCAGGTCACTCCACAGGTGTGACCTTATCCGGAAGGTGTGACTTTGTACAGAATCGTAAGGCAAAATTGTGGGAGTCAGGGATGTAGCCGTAGGTCAGGACAGGCAGCACAGGATCGGAGTCAATAACAGAACCGGGGAAATACAGCAAATCCCATGAAATTATTTTCTCAGAGGCTCCAGGCACAAAGATCCGGCAGGGTGTAAAGGGAGAGGCCGGCTTTTATCCAATTTCCTGGGAATATCCAGCACCAATCAGCGGTGCACTGGGCCTTTAAATCTTCGAGCGCCTGCGCGCACACGCCCTAGGAGGCGGGGTCACACGTGCCGGGTGGGGGATCAGGAACAGGAGCGTGGATAGGTAAGTGCAGGGAGGGGAGCCGGGGACCGGAGCGAGGCACGGAGGACACCCATGACACTGCCCTCGTCTAGATGACCACAAGTCATAACCCAGAGAATTCCCCCTCCGCTGGAGGTCGTCAGAGTCTCAGAGTCTCCTGTTACTTTATTGATTATTAGACATTTACACACAGTTTAACATTAATAACTTTTTGGTTTAGAAATCATAACTGGAGGAGATCAAAAGAAAGATCTGAAAGATTTTCCTCCACACATTAAGAATGATCACAGATTTAATCAAACCTTCCCTTCTCATCCTCCTAGTACCGGAGGTCGTCCCTTACACGGGGATAAGGCCGCATTCACACAGTGATCACGTATCTGTATTACTCAGTCCATATTAAGGCTGTACAAGTCCTGCTCCGTAGCCTCGAGACCCAAACTACCAGCACCATAAGGATCTGTGATGCTGTAAGTGTGGGGGTTACTTTTTAGGACCGAACACAAGACTCCAAGCATCACAGCGATAAATGATGCAAGGATTCCCTTCTCCCCCGCAGCACATTGGAGAACTTTTATCTTGATTGCATCTTGGTGCTGCTGTTTTGTGGAGAAGAAGGGAATCCTTGCATCATTTATATCTATCACTTCCAGAGCCCCATCCTCGCCACTGCGTTTGGTCCATGAAGTCCACCCAGCCCATGGTCCGGGTTTCATGGACCGAGCACGGTCGAGTGTCCACAGACGTATGTTATCAGTTAAGTAACTAATAAATAGCTGGTATGGGGAAGACATATTCAACAGACTGAAATGCGTCTTGAAAACAGTGACATGCAAATATCGTTCCAGCAGTAAGCAGCTTCCCGTCACCATATTTGCCTTCTCCCGACTCCACCTGGATAAGAAATACAAACAAAAATGGAGCCAAATTATAGATTCAATTGTTAGTTTTTACTTCTATAATCGTGGAGTAACGCAATGACAGCGGCCATGTTTATCAGCGATGGAGCGATTTATCACAAGGGTCTGAGGTAAAACTCTTCTAGTTGCCCATGGAAACCAATCAGAGCTCAGCTGTGATTTTATAAACAACTGTTGGAAAATGAAAGCTGAGCTCTGATTGGTTTCCATGGGCAACTAGAACAGTTTTACCTCAGACCCTTGTGATAAATCTCCCCCTGTACAGAGACACAATATACTAGGCCTCAGGTTTAGATTTACATTGAGTAAAGGGATTTATGGACAAATACAACGTATTCCCTGAATGAACGTCCAAGACGGGTGACGTTGTAGGAATGAAGTCGTATTCACACAAGACAAGGGGGTTTTAGCTCTACATTATTCTTGAGGCGAGCAGCTGGATGAACCCCAACATATTGGGGGTCATTTACTAAGGGCCCGATTCACGTTTTCCCGACGTGTCACCCGAATATTTCCCCTGATTTCCCCTGAATTGCCCCGGGATTTTGGCGCACGCGATCGGATTGTGGCGCATCGGCGCTGGCATGCACGCGACGGAAATGGGGGGCGTGGCCGAACGAAAACCCCACGGATTCGGAAAAACCGCCGCATTTAAAACAAAAAATGTGTCGCGGAGCTTGCACTTACCTTCACCAGGTATAGGCCGGTGAACTCCAGTGTGTTCCGATGCTCTTCAGCGCAGCAGCGCCACCTGGTGGACGGCGGAGGAACTACCTTAATAAATCCCGGCCGGACCCGAATCCACCGCAGAGAACGCGCCGCTGGATCGCGAATGGACCGGTTAAGTAAATCTGCCCCATTGTGTGACTACAGGTCCCATTACTAATAGTAGGAATGTCACATGGGAAGGTCTGGTCTCCGTCCAGATGTTACCTGATATTTTGGGATTTTTTTGCTACGTCCCGTTCTGCAGTAAGTTATGGGACACTTTATACAGAACTCACCACAGTCTGTCGGCCATTCTGGATTTCTCACACACGGTGCCCCGGGAGGTCTCTCCGCAGCAGGTGTAGGAACCATCTCTATAGGATCCACCATGATTCATGTCCGATGTGATGGCTGAAGCCATGGAATAAGCCGTCAGGGGACATAACATGGACTGCGGAGACTCCCGGACTCGGTCACTGTTCTCCTCCAGCGTATGACCGTATCCCAGGAAATGGGAGACCTCATGGATCATTGTGTCCTGCTGGGATATAGAATCCTCTTTCCAAAATAGTTCACATAGATAGATGGTTCTGTCCTCAGAGCCGGGGTACACATAAGCCACGGTTTCATGATGCTCTTCAGGATTTTCCACCTTTGCAAATGTCACTTTCTTTAGTTCTTGGATCAGCTCCTTCACCAGATCCGTGGTGATTAAGGGAAAGTCATGAGACATCATCTTCTGCCCTTCAAACTCCTCGGGATCATCCACCAGGAGAGTCTGGTTCTTCTTCAGAGCATCAGATAGGAGTCTCAGCGTCCGCTCCTTGGCTCTCCCGGCCTGTCTTCTCCCACTCTTGGTTAAGCCATTGAACAGCGGTTTCTGCAGATTGTCCTCTCCGGTCATTGTAGAACTCAACGTGGATACAACAAAAATAACATTTAATGATTCTACTGATACAAATGTTTTTCTTATTACTTTAATGTAAAGCAGATAATCCATATGTGACTGTATATATCACGGGTTATGGGGAACAAATATGTGTTTAATTCTGAAAGGTTGGACTTTTTCCGGCCTTATATTCTATGATATCCTGGAGAAGCCCAGTGACAGCTGCTGTTATTATCAGCGATGGAGACGTGTTGTTCTAGTCTACACAGGTTAATGGAAACCAACCATCAAAAGAGGGTACTGGGGGGTGAGGTGTGACAAGTCCGATTTAAGGGTAGTGGACCCATTGAACCACTGCGGACGATGACGTAATCCAACACCTAGGTGCGGAGTCTAATTGGTACCTGGTTTTCACCACGCCACAGGCCAAGCGGGTTGGACTGTGGCGTGGTACCACCACGTCGCTCCACGGGCATGACGTTGGTGGCCACAGCAAGGTGCGGAGTCATGAGGCAAAGACAGAGTCGGGACAGGCAGGGCATCAGGACAGGCAGCATGGGATCAGAGTCGGAGGCGTAGGAGAAGGTTGGGACAGGCGGCACATGAGCGAAGTCAGGAATGGAAACGAGTGAAGTCACTATAAGCGCACAGGACATAGGAAGAAGCTTTTTCTAAGGCACGAGGCACAAAGATCCGGCAGGGGACACAGGAAAAGGCTGGCAATTTATCAGGGCAGGCGGCCGGCCAGTGCCAATTATCGGCACGCTGGCCCTTTAAATATTACAGAGCCGACACACACGGGCACTAGTGGAAGCACGCACTGGAGCCAGGGAAGGTGAGTGAGGCTGCAGACTGGCTCCGGGGGCACAGTGAGGCACATGGATGCGCCTGCACCCCAGGATATACAGCCCTAAAAGTCTATAGAAAAATTAGCATATATAAAAGATAATGATCCATTTTTACAAGGTTCTTCTAAATTAAAAATGGAATCGTGCTGGGGAAGCATATAGAAACCATCGGATCTACCATATGAGGTAGATGTTTCCTTTAAGTCAATACTTCTATGGAGACTGTTGGACCAAAAAGGATGCGGACATTAAAGGGGATTGACCCACTGATACAAGATAAGTTGTAGATCAGTGAACGTCCGACCATTTGGTCCTTCACAACAACAAGAATGTGTTTCCCAGAATGAAATCAGGGTCCTAGAGGACGAGCGCTGGCTCCATATTCCCTAATACAGAGGAACATAAGACCAAGGCTCTTGTGCTTGCTGGTTGTCTCAGTGGCTGTGGCCTGCAATTCTTTGCACAAGTGTCTACATCTCTAAGTTTTGCTTTATCATCGTCTGTATAACAAAACTTCTCTGAGAAATCTGTTGTCTGTACAGAATTTATGGTGTCCCACTAATAGACTGTTTATATGACGGCCCCGAATGGCGGCTCTATTCTCTGATCTCCCAGTGCGGGACATTTCTGCTCACATTTCTGTCACCCACATTCAGCGGATTTGGAAACCATCGAGGCAACACCACAGTCACCAGTACAAGAAAACCACTCATCCATCTGTGGTGATACCATGACACTAACATGTATATACTACATGACACCATCGTGTATATACTACATGACACCATCGTGTATATACTACATGACACCATCTTGTATATGCTACATGACACCATCTTGTATATACTACATGACACCATCGTGTATATACTACATGAACATCGTTAATACACATGACACCATCGTGTATATGCTACATGACACATCGTGTATATACTACATGACACCACGTGTATATACTACATGACACCATCGTGTATATGCTACATGACACCATCGTGTATATGCTACATGACACCATCCTTGTATATACTACATGACACCACTTGTTGTATATAACTACATGGACACCATCGTGTATATACTACATGACACCATCGTGTACATACTACATGACACCATCGTGTATATGCTACATGACACCATCGTGTAATATACATGACACCATCGTGATAGCTACATGACACCATCGGTATATGCTACATGACACCATCGTGTATATGCTACATGACACCATTGTATCATGTCATATTACATGACACCATCGTATATTACATGACACCATCGTGTAATGCTACATGACACCATCGTGTATATGCTACATGACACCATCGTGTAATACTACAGTGACACTAATCGTGGTATATCTACATGACACCATCTGTATAGCTACATGACAACAGTCTGTGTATATAACCTGACACACATCGTGTATATACTACATGACACCATCGTATATACTACATGACACCATCGTGTATTATACTACATGACACCATCGTGTATATAGCTACATGACACCCATTCTTCTGTATATACTACAGACACCATCTTGTATTGCTACATGACACCATCGTGTAATACTACCATGACACCATCGTGTATTTGTATATGCTACAATGACACCATTTGTATATACTACATGACACCATCGTGTATATACTACATGACACCATCGTGTCAATCATGCTACATGACACCATCGTGTATATGCTACATGACACCATCGGTGTATATGCTACATGACACCATCGTGTATATACTACATGACACCATCGTGATTCTGACTGACCATCTGGATCTACATGACACACACCATCGTGTATGCTACATGACACCATCGTGTATATACTACATGACACCATCGTGTATATACTACATGACACCATCGTGTATATGCTACATGACACCATCGTGTATCCTGAATGACTCTGATGACAACCATCGTGTATAGCTACATGACACACGTATCTATAAACGTGTATATACTACATGACACCATCTTGTATATACTACATGACACCATGTGTATATATACATACACCCATCGTGTTGTATGACAGTGATCTACTACTGACACAATCGTGTATATAACTACATGACACATCCGTAACTACATGACAGCGTGTATATGCTAACATGACACCATCGTGTATATACTACATGACACATCGTGTATATCTTACATGGACACCATGTGATAGATTACATGACACCATCTTGATATATCCTACATTACACCCACTGATACTATTATGACACCTAGTATGAACTACACCATCGTGTATATAGCTACATGAACACATACGTGTATACTGACTAACATGACACCATCGTGTATAATCCAGAACCTTGACTTATAGATATGACACCATCGTGTATATACTACGACACATCTTGTATATGCTAATGACACCATCGTGTTATATCATACAATGTGTATATCACCATGCCTGTGTATATGCATAAATGGCTAGCACAGACATTGTGTACACCATACCATGTGTTATACGTACATGACACCACGTGTTCTCATGACAAGTACTACATGCACCATCGATGTATTAATACTACTGAACCATCGTGTATATACTCATGGACACCATCTGTATTATCTTACATGACACACATCGTGTATATACTACATGAACAATATTGTATATCTACATGACACCATCGTGTATATACTACTGACACCATCGGTATATGCTACATGACACCATCGTGTATATATACATGACACAATCGTGTATACAACATGCACCATCGTGTATAGACTACATGACACCATTCGTGTATATGCTACATGACACCATATTGTATATACACAGACACCCTCGTCTGTATATACTAAATGACACCATCGTGTATATGCTACATTGACACCATGGTATATGCTACATGACACAATACGTGTATATGCAACATGACCCCATTCGTGTATATGACCTACATGACACCATCGTGTAATATGCTACATGACACAAATCGTGTATCTGTAATGGACACCATGTTTGTATATGCTACTTGACACCACAGGGTATATGATACATGAAAGCCATCAGGTATTGCTCATGACCCCATGTGATATGCTACATGACACCATCGATGATCATATGCTACATGCACCATCGTGTATATACTACATGACACCATCGGTATATGCTACATTGACACCATCGGTATATGCTAAATGACACCATAGTGTATATGCTAAAGGACACCATCGTATATGCTACCCTGACACCATCGTGTATATGCTACTGAAACCATCGTGTATATACTACATGACACCATCGTGTAATACTAGACACCATCGTGTATAGTAGATGTAATGACACAATCAGGTATATGCTACATGACCACTCGTGTATATGCTACCATGACACCATCTTGACTTATACTACATGACACCATCTGTATATGCAATGACACATCGGGTAATACTACATGACACCACGTGTAATGCTACATGACCCATCGTGTATATGCATACATGACACCATCGTGTATATACTACATGACACCATCGTGTATATGCTACATGACACCATCGTTATATGCTACCCTGGACACCATCGTGTTAGTAACTACATGACACATCGTGTATATGCTACATGACACCATCGTGTATATGCTACATGACACCATCGTGTATATACTACATGACACCATCGTGTAGTGCAATGGCGAACACCATCCGTGTATAATATGTAAGACCACCATCGTGTATATACTACATGGAGACGGCAGCGCATCACCCCTACTTACTCTGTTAAAAAGCATAGGGTTTTTATTTTCATTAGCAATTCTTTTTCTTGGTACATTTCATCTGCTATATAAATGACACCATCGTGTAGTGTATAGGCTACATGACCACCATTCGTGCTATATGCTTACAGACACCATCGTGTATATGCTACATGACACCATCGTGTATATGCTACATGACACCATATTGTTCGATGCTACATGACACCATCGGGTAGTATACTACATGCCACAAGACGCCTGCCTGAACACTCTCTCTCGTCAACCAATTTTACCCCGTCTTATTCTCTCCCCTGTAATCCCACCCTTCCCTCTTACTCCTCACACCGTAGCTCGTCACCCCTCCTTATCGCGTTCCCCCTCTCCCCCCTGTTTCATGCTTACCTTGATCCTTCTTACTACACAGCCCTCCAGCCTACCCCTCCACTCCTATACTTCTTTCTACATCCCCGCAGTCTCCTCTACATCCCTTTTCTCTCATTTCCCTCTCCCTCGCCTTTTGCAGTCCCCTCTGTTAAGGGCCTACACATCCGCACACCCCTCGCCTCCTTTTCATCGCAATCCCCCGTCCTCCCCCCCCCACCTCACAACCCTCTTCATTATCCCCCTCTTCCAAACCTTCCTCCCCTTTTCCCTTTTCCCTTCCGCATTCCCGCTACTTTCTCTCGCCCTTTCCCCATTGGCATACTACATGACACCATCGTGTATATACTACATGACACCATCGTGTATATACTACATGACACCATCTTGGATATGCTACATGACACCATCGTGTATATGCTACAGGACACCATCGTGTATTATGCTACATGACACCATCGTGTATATGTAACATGCAACCATCGTGCTATCTACTACCTGACACATAGTGTATCTACTAAATGACACCATCGTGTAATAATACATGAACCAGCGGAATACTAAATGAACACCATCTTGTATATGCTACATGACACCATCGGTGCAATACTACATGACACCATCGTGTATATGCCTACATGACACATAGTGTATAGGCCTACATGACACCATCGTGTATATGCTACATGACACCATCTTGTATATACTACAGGACCCATCGTTGGTAAATACTACATGAACCGATCTGTACTGTATCTACATACATGACACCATCGTTAATACTACATGACCACCCTCGTTGTATATTAAACTGACACCATCGTGTATATGCTACATGACACCATCGTGTATAAGCTATGACACCATCGGTATATTGCTACATGACCCATCGTGTATATGAACATGACACACTCATCTTGTATATACTACATGACACCATAGTTGTATAACTACTGAACCATCGGTTGTATATAATACTGGACACCTCGTGTTATTACTAAATGACACCATCGTGTAAGCACATGACACATCGTGTATATACTAAATGGACACCATCGTGGTATATGTACCATGACACCATCGTTAATGCTACATGACACCATCTTTTGTATATACTACAGACCACCATCGTGTATATGTACATTGACACCATCGTGTTATCTTACACATGACACCATCTGGTAGAACTACATGACACCAGCGTGTATATGCACATGACACCATCTTATAACTACATGACAACCATAGTGTATATGCTACATTGACACCATGGTATATCCTACATGACACCATCGTGTATGATTGCTACTGGACACCATCGTGTATATACTACAGACACCATCGTGTAAGATGCTACATGACACCATCTTTGTATTATACTACATGACACTGGGTAATTACTACTACATGAAACCATCGTGTTATGTACATGACAACCATCTTGTATATGCTAAATTGACCCATCGTGTATATGCTACATGACACACGTGTATATGTACATACACACATCGTTTATGATACACATGGACACCACGTGGTATATGCTACATTGACAACTAACATCTTGTATAACTACATGACTACCCTGTGTACTATACATAAGACACCATCGTGGTATATACTACATGCGACCACCATCTTGTTATGCTACAGGACACAATTGTAATATAACTGACACATCTGTAGATAGCTAAAGTGAAACCATCGTGTATATGCGACACTGACACCATCTTGATTATACTACATGGACACCAGCGTGTAATATACATGGACACCATGTGTATATGCTACTGAACACACAATCTTTGTATATACTACATGACACCATCGTGTATATATAAATGACAATCTCTATACTACATGACACCATCGTGTATATACACATGACACATCGTGTAATTATCTTAATGACACACCATAGTTGTACTATACTACAGACCACCATCGTGTATATATAATTGACACCATCTTGATATGCTACATGACCACCATCGTGTATATACTACACATGACACCATCGGGTATATACTACATGACACATCGTGTATATACACATGACACCATCTGTATATGGCTACATGACACCATTTGTATATGCACTACCATGACACCCTCGTGTATATGTTACATGACACCATCTTAGTATGCTACATGAAATCTTGTATTTACTACATGACACCATCGTAATTGCTAATGACTAACCGGGTAATACAAATGACACCATCGTGATATAAACTACATGACAACATCGTGTACATGCTACATGACACCATCGGTATATGACTACAATGACACCATCGTGTGTTATGCTACATGACACCATAGTTATATACGACATGACCCATCGTGATAATACTACATGACACCATCATCGTGTATATACTACATGACACCATCGTGATATACTACATGACACCATTGATGTTACATCCACGTACATCGAATGAACACATTTTATATACTACATGACACATCGTGTATATATACATGACACCATCGTTGTATATACATAATGGACACCATGCGTGTATATACTAAGACACCAGTCGGGTATATACTACATGACACCATCGTGTATAAAGCACAGTGACAACAGTGTATATGCTACATGACACCATGTGTATATATAGCATAAATCTTGACTACAGACACATCTTGTAATACTACATGACACCATCGTGTAGACATGAACATGATATGTCATGCACTGTGGATCTAAGGACACCATTCTGTACTATAATAAATGACACCATCTTGTATATACTACCATGACACCTCTGATAACTACATGCCCATGCTTTACATGACACCATGGTATATACACATGACACCATGTGATATGCTACTGACACAATCGTGTATATACTCATGACACAATCGTGTATATGCTACATGGACACCCATAGGTATATAATACATGACACCATCGTGTAATGATACATGACAACCACGTATATACTACAGACACCATCTGTATCTACTACATGACACCATCGCTTGTAGATGCTAAATGACACATCTTGTATATGCTACATGACACCCATCGTGTATATACTACTGACCACCATCTTGCCCATATGCAATGGACCATTTGTATATGCTACATGACACAATCTGGGAATATGTACATGGAAACAATAGTGTAATGATAAATGAAACCATCGGTTGATATGCTACATGCACCATCGTGTATATACTACATGACACCATCGTGTATATGCTACATGGACACATCGTGTATAATTACTACACGACCCCAATCGTGTGATATACAGACACCATGTTTGTATGTATATACTACATGACAACAATCGTGTATATGATACATGACACCCTCGTGTATATATCTACATGGACACCCTCGTGTATATGCTACATTGACACCATCCTTGTAATATAATGACACCATCGTGTAATACGACATGACACATGTGTATATGCTACATGACACCATCGTGTATATGCTACATGACACCATCGTGTATATACTACAGCACCATCGTCGTATATGTTACTACATGACACCTCGTGTTATATGCTAACATGACACCATCGGTTCATCATACATGACACCATCGTGTATATCTACATGACCACCATCTGTATATACACATGAACATAGTGTAATTGCTAAATGACACATCGTGTAGATGCTACATCGAAACAGCGTGTATATAATACATGACACCATAGGTTCGGTATAGATAACATGAAACCATCGGTAATTCCTACATGACACCATCGTGTATATGCTACATGACACCATCGTGTATATGCTACATGACACCATCGGTGTATTATGCTACATGACACAATCGTGTATATTGCCAAAATGGACACCATCGTGTATATACTACATGACCCCATCGTGTATATACTACATGACACCATCGTGGAATGGCACAGACACCATCGGGTTATGCTAATGACAACCATCTTGTATATGCGACTGACCACCAGCGTCCGTATTGCTAATGACACCATAGGTATCTGCTACATGAAACCATCGTGTATTGCTACATGACACCATCGGGATATGCTACATGACACCATTTGATATGATACATGACACCCATCTTGTATTATGACTACATGACACCATCGGGATATATACATGACACCATCGTGTAATATGATACATGACCCCTCGTGTATCTGCTACATGGAACCAAGTGTATTATACTACATGACACCATCGTGTATATGCTACATGACACCATCGTGTATATGCTACATGACAACATCGTGTATGCTAATGGACCACCATCGGGTATATGACATGACACCTCGTGTATATACTACTGACACAATTGTGTATATGGCTACATGACACATCGTGGATATGCTACATGACACCATCGTGATAATGCTACATGACAACATCGGTATGGCTAACATGACACCATCTGATA
The DNA here is from genome assembly GCA_019512145.1 of Engystomops pustulosus. NCBI lineage: Eukaryota > Metazoa > Chordata > Amphibia > Anura > Leptodactylidae > Engystomops > Engystomops pustulosus. The sequence goes on along the minus strand of WNYA01001895.1, from coordinate 22,986 downwards.
TACTGAACATGACCCATCGTGCTATTGCTAATGACACCATCTTGTATATGCTACAGGACAACCATGTGTAAGCAATTGACAAATCTTGTATATACTACATGACACATCTTGTATCTACTACATGACACCATGTGTATATGCACATGACACATTATTGTTATAATACATGACACCATCTTGTATATACTACATGACACCATCTTGTATATGCTACATGACACCATCTTGTATATACTACATGACACAATGTGTAGAGAATACATGACACTCCATGTGTATATGATACATGACCAACATCTGGTAAGCTACATGGACACCAGCTGTATATATAATGACACCATCTGTATTAGACACAGGACACCATCGTTGTATATACTACATGCACCATCGTGTATAGGTACATGGAACATCGGCGTATAGACTACATGACAACGTGGATAGAGGCTACATGACAACACCATCGTGTAATACACATGACACCATGTGTATATGCTACTGACAACAGCGGGTATAGAATACAGGACACAAGGCGATATGGCTAATGGACCCATCGGTATATTGCTACTGACACCATCGGGTATGTATATACATGACACCCTCGTTGTATATGCTACAGACACCACGTGTAGATACTACATGACACATCGGGCTATGCTACCAGGGAACATGTGTATCCGTAATTAATTCACTAGAGCACCACTCACACTTGCGCGCCGCCCTCCGTATCCGTATTTCCTAGTCTGCCTACTAATGCACTCAACCCCTGTCTCTGTATCTTTTACCCATATGTAACTGTGCGACCCCCTACATCTTAATGTTATTGCATATACTTAACTGACTCTGACCATAATTACTATGCGGTAGCACAGCCCCCTAATAACTGAAATTACTGACTACTATCTCCAGCCCCGTGAAACGATTTACTGGTTACTATACTGACCCCCCCACCTCTTATTCCTCTAATGACCACCCTGTACAACAATTATATTTCCCGTCGTACTGCCCGCATTCTACCTGAAATGAATTCATTCCACGCATACGTACGTGCCTACCCGATATGCATTATACGACCTAT
>WNYA01001895.1:0-21805 GCA_019512145.1 Engystomops pustulosus | reverse complement strand
TGGATGCCTGTTACAGTTATCTCTGCCTCCCCCGACCTCTTCCTGGATAGCTGTTAATATTATCTCTGCCTCCCCCGACCTCTTCCTGGATAGCTGTTACATTACCCTGCCCCCCAACTATTCCTGGATGATGCCTTGTACGTATTTTCTCTCCCCCGACATCTTCCTGCGAAGTGTACAATATCTCTGCCTGCCCCGAACCTCTTTGACTGCCTGTTCATATTATCTGGCCTGCCTCAACCTTCCTGATGCCTGTTACATTATACTCTCGCCTCGCCCCGACCTCGCTCTGGGTAGTAGTTCCCTGTTTGCTATCCATTACTCTTGCCTGAAGCACATATCTCTACGCCACGACCATTTCCGATGCCTGTTACTAATTAGTCTCTGCCTGCCCGACCTTCTCGGTAGCTGTTACAATTACTCTGCCTGCCCGACCTCTTCCTGGTAGCTGTTCACTATATCTCTGCCCTGCCGACCTTTCTGTCGATGCTTGTACATATTACTATGCCTGCCCCGACCTCTTTGGCTGCCTGGTTAATATATCTCTGCCTGCCCGAACTCTTCCTGGATGCGTTACATATTATTCTGCCTTCACCGACCTCTTCCGTGCCTGTTACATATATCTCTGCTCTCACGACCTTTCCTGGAGCCTGTTACATATTATACTCTGACCTCCCCGACCTCATTCCTGATACTGTTACATATGATCTACTGCCCACCTCTCCTGCCGACTATACTTCCTGCAACCTCCTGGATAGTCTTACAATTATCTGCCTCCCCCGAACCTCTTCTGGAGCTTTTACCTATTATTACTCTGCCTGCCCACCTCTTCCTGGTTGCTGTACATATATCTATGCCCTGCCCCGACTTTCTCCGGACTGTTACATATTACTCTGCCTCCCCGGAACTCTCCTGGAAGCCTGTCTTATAGTATCTACGCCTCCCCGACCTCTTCCTGGATAGTGAATCTTATCTCGCCTGCCCTGACCTACTCTGATACTGTTACATATTATCTCGTGCCTAATCACGAACCTCTTCCATGGATCCTTTGTGTAAATATTATCTCTGGCCCCGACCTCTTCATGGATGCTTGTTAAATTATCTCGCTCTTGCCCGATCTTCTCTGATGTGTTACTATTATCTCTGCATCTCCCCGACCCTACTGGATAGGCTGTTAATATTATTCTTGCCTCGCCCCGACTCTTCTGGATATCTGTTACATATTATCCTGCTCAACCTCCTGGAGCCTGTTTCTCATGCTCCCCGACCTCGGATAGCTTAATATATCTCTGCCTGCCCCGACTCTTCCTGCAGTGTTTACATATTTCTATGCCTCGCTGTCAACGACTCTCGCCGGGTGCCTGTTACCATTATCTCGGTCTCGCCGACCTTAACTCCGGATGCTGTTACTATTATCTCATGCTCCCGACCTCTCATGGATGCCTGTTACATATATCGTCGACTCGCCCGACTCTCATGGATGCCTGTTAATATTATCTCTGCACTGACCCAAACCTCTTCCTGAGATTGGCCTGTTACCGTTATTATCTCTGCCTCCCGACCTCTTCCGATGCTGTTAATTTATCTCTGCCTTGCCCCGACGCTTCCTGCTGATGGTACATATACTCCTGCCTCGCACCTCTTCCTGATTGCTGTTACATATATCCTCTCACGTCCAGACTTCTCAACTGGACTGACTTAGACATACTCTTGCCGTTGCCCATGGCCCCTTCCCGCTGGAGCCTCTGTATATTCAATCATCTGCTCCGACCACTTCAACATGGATAAAGCTGAGCATCTTATCTCTTGCCATCCCAACTATCACTGATAGTGTTCAATTCTGCTCGACTCACGAGTGTATAATTCTGCCTTCCGACGTCAATTATCTCCTGCCTAAGCTCTTCCGGACGTACTTTCTTCGCTGGCGACTCTCTGGTAGTTCATATTATCTCTTGCTCGACCCTCATGCGTTATCGCCTCCGACTCTTCCTGGATAGCTGTTATATATTGCCCCGAATTCTGCTGCAACATTCTTGCCCGTACCTATAGATAACATATCTTGCCGCGACTGCTTCCTGGATAGTTACATTCACTCTGCCTGCCCCTCTGACCTCTCCTGCAGATGCTGTTACATATTACTCTGCTGGCCCGACTCTCCTGGATACTGTTACAATATCTCGCCTGCCGTGACCGTTCCTGGATGCCTTGTACATATATTCTCGCCTGCCACTGCCTCTTCCGGATGCCTACATATTCTCTGCCTGTCCCCGACCTTTCCTGGAGCCGTTAGTATTTATTCTCTGCTGCACCGACCCTCTTCCTGGATGCCTGTTAATATTATCATGCCTGCCATGCATGACCTTCTCAGGGATGCTGTTACATATATGTCTGCCTCTCCCGACCTTTCATGGATGCCTGTTACATTACTCCTCGCCTGCCCCGACCTCTTCCTGGATAGCCTGTACTATTTATCTGCCTGCCCCGACCTCTTACCGGATTGCATGAACATATTAATCTGCCTGCTCCGACCTCTTCCCTGTATAGCTTACAATATTTTTCGACCTCTCCTTTTTTTTTGGTCCTGACACAGGGCAGTATAGCGCTAATTCGAAACTTAGTTGCCATGGACACACGTATTTTAAATTCATAGTTAAAAAAGCTGCGATCCATGGCACTAATCGCTCGACACTTGTAATGCCCTCTTCCCCGATTTGGATACTGTTATTCTATCTCTGCTGCCCCGACCTCTTCCTAGCGTACATATTCTCTCCTGCCCTCCCGACCTCTTTGGAAGTGTTCTTATATGTCACTCGCCTGCCCTGCCATCTTCCTGCAGACTGTTACATATTATCTCTTGCCTGCCCCGACTCTCTAGGAAAAGTCGTGTGACATGATTTCCTGCCTGCCCACTGACCTGTTCATGGATAGTGTTACATAATTTCTCTGCTGCCCTGACCCTCTTCCGGATAGTCATAATTACTCCCATTTCCCCGACGTGGGCTGTAGATCCTCGACGCCCCCGACCTCTCCTGGATAGCTTGACATATTATCTTGCGCCCTCGATCTTAATACTGGATGAGCTGTTTACATAATATCTTCATGCGCCCCCGACCTCTTCCTGGATGCCTGTTACATATTATCTCTGCCTGCCCCACCTCTCATGGAAGCGTTACAGTCTAATCTTGCACTGCCCCAGACCTCTTCCGGTGCTGTTAACATATATCTCATGCCTGCCCCGACCTTCTTCCTCCTATGTTAAATATTCTCATCTGCCTGCGACCTCCTGTGCCATTCCTATTTTTGCCTGCCCGACCTGCTTCGTTACATATTATCTCTGCCTGCCCCAGACTCTTCCGGATGTTAATGATATTATTCTCTGCCCGACCCCTATTCTGAAGCTGTTACATATTATCTCTGCCTGCCCCTACCTCTTCCTGCAGTGATGTTAACTATTCCTGCCTCCCACCCACTTCCGGGAATGCATGTTCCATATTCTCTAGGCCTGCCACGACTGTTCCTGGGAGCCTGTTACATTTATCTCTGCCGCCCCTGACCTCTCTGGAGCATGTTACATATTACTTGCTGCCCGACCTCTTCCCGATGTGTCTATTCTAGCCCTCGACTTTGGACGTGTATATTATCTCTGCCTCGCCCGACCTCTTCTGGATGCCTGTTACGTATTATCTCTGCCTGCCCCGACCTCTGATGCTTATTCATCGTCCGCTCTTCTTAGCGTACATATACTTGCCTGCCCCGACCTCTTCCTGCGACATTTGTCTCACCTAGGCTGTTACATATTATCTCGGCTCTCCCGACCTCTCCGATCGTGCTAAGTATTATCTCTTGCCTGCCTGACCTATTCCTGAACGCTGTTACTATATATCTCTGCCTTGCACCAGACCTTCTTCTGGATTCCTGTTACTATTATCTCTGCCACTCGACCTTTCCTGCATTGCCTGTTACAATATATCTATGCCTGCCCCACCTCTTTCAGCTGTTCATAACTCTGCCTTAGACCTTTGTGCTGTTAATCTTTACTGCCTGCCCTGACCTCTTCCTGGATGTCATTTACATATCATCTCTGCCTGCCCCGACCTCTTCCTGGATAGCTGACTTTCTCTGCCTTTCACGCCTTGGAAGCGTACGTATTATCTCTGCTGCCCCGAACTTTCTAAGTTACATGGTACTGCAACTGTTACCAGTAATTTCCTCGCCGTCCCGACCTCTTCCTGGAGCTGTACCATATTATCTCTGCCCTGCCCGACCTCTTCCTGAAGCTGTTCTTCTCTGCGATCTGACGGTACATATAGCTCTGCCTCCCCGGACCCTCTTCTCTGATGACTGAATATTATATCTGGCCGCCTCGACCTCTCCGCCACGCAGTTAACATATTATCTTCGCCTCCCCGACCTCTTCCTGGATTGTACATATATCTGCCTGCCATCCGACCATCTTCCTGGATCGTCTTACATATATATCTGCCGCCCCGACCTCCTTTCTGGTAGGCATGTTACATATTCCTCATACTCTCCAGAGCTGTACATCTTGCCTCCTCATTCTGATGCCTGTTGTACATATTATCTCTGCTTCCCACCCAGACTCTTCCGGATAGCTGTACATATTATCTCCTGCACCTGACCTCTTCCTGGAAGCTGTTAAGATTATCTATGCCTGCCCAGACCGTCTTCCTGGATGCCTGTTACTTATCATGCCTAGCCCCGTCCAACCTTTTCTGTGCTTTACATATTATCTCTGCCATGCCCCCGAACCGTATGCGTTACATATATCTTGCCTGGGACCCTCTGGCAGCTGTTAATATTATCTGCGCCCTCTTCTCGTGCATAGTCCTCCTCTGGATGCTGTTACACATATACTCCTCTGCCTGCCCTGACCTCTTCCTGGAAAGCTGTTACATATTATCTCTGCCTGCCCCAACCTCTTCCTGAGATCCTGGTTGCACATTATATTCTGCCCTGCCCCGACCTTTCCTCTTAGCTCTTACATATATTCTCTGCCTGCCGACCATCTTCCTGGCTGCGTTACATATTATCTTGCCTCGTCCGACCTCTTCCTGGATAGCTGTACATATTATCTCTGCCTGCCCTGACCTCTTCCTGGATGCATGTTAACATTAGTATCTGCCTGCCACTGCCCTCTTCCTGCGATAGCTGTTACATATTATTTCTGCATGCCAGACCTCTCCTGCGCTGATGCCAGTTACACTATTATCTTCTTGCCTGCCCCGGACCTCTTCCTCGTCAGCCTTACATATTATCTCGCCTGCCCTCGACCTCTTCCTGGATGCCGAGTACATATTATCTCTGCCTGTACCGACCTCTTCCGGATAGCTGTTACATATTATCTCTGCCTGCCCGACCTCTTCTGCCTGTTACATAATATCTCTTGGCCTCCCGACCTCTTTCTGGATGCCTGTACAATTATCCTGCCTGCCCGACCTTTCCGATGCTGTTACATTTATTATCTCTGCCTCCCACGAGCCTCTTCACGATCTGTTACTGATCTCTGCCCGCCGAACCTCTTCCTGGAAGAGTTACATATTATCTCTGCCTGCCCCAACCTCTTCCTGGATGCCTGTTACGCTATTATCTCTGCCTCCCCCAACCTTTTCCTGGAGCTGTTACATATTATCTCTGCCTTCCCGACCTCTTCCTGGATGCCTGTTACATATTATCTCTGCCTCCCGCCTCTCCTGGAGCCTGTTACATATTATCTCTGCTTCCCTGACCTTACTGGATAGCCTGTTACTTATTATATCTGCCTCCCGACCTTTCCTGGGACTGTGTATACATATATCTCTGCCTGCCATCGACCTCTTCTCGATAGCTTTTAACATATTATCTCTGCCTGCCCGACCTTCTTCCGGATGCCGTTCCAATTTATCTCTGCTGACCCGCTACTTCCCTAGGTAATAAGCTGTTCCTCCATCTTATGACAGTTACATATCTCTGCCTGCCTCCCGACATCTTCCTGATAGGTCATAACTGCTGCAGACCTTCCTTTACCATACATATCTTGCTCTCCCGACTCTCTTTTCTGGGATGCCTGTTACATTATTATCTCTGCTGCCTCGACCTCTTCCTGCCATGCTTTGTTACATTATTCTAGCCTCCCCCGACCTCATTCACGGGAATTGTTACATGATATCTTGCGCTGAACCTGACCTCTTCTGGAAAGCTGTTACATATTATCTGCTGCCGCCGACCTCTTCCTGGTGTCATTTACACATGATATCTGCCTTGCCCCCGACCCCTCTTCCTGGATAGCGGTACATATTATCATCTGCTCCTCGACATTCCTGGTGAGTCTTACGTATATCTACTGCCTGCACCGACCTCTTCCTGGAGCCTTAATATTTCTCTGCCTGCCCAACTTATCCGGAGGCATGTTACGATTACTCTTGCACCTCTCTCTACGACCTCTTCTGGATAGCTCTTACATATTATTGATGCCACCCGACTCTCTCGGGATAGTGTTACATAGATCTCTGCCTGCCCTCTCATGGAAAGTGTTACAATTATCTCTGTCCCTTCCCCCACCTCTCCTGGGAGACCATTTAATATATTTGCCTGCCCGACCTCTTCCTGGATAGCTGTTACATATTATCCTGCCGCCCCCGACCTCTTCCTGCTCGTTACTATTATCTCTGCCTCCTCACCTCTTCCTGGATGCCTGTTACATATTATCTCTGCCTGCCCCGAAACCCTTCCTGGAAGCTGGTTACATATATCTTGCCTCCTCGACCTCTTCTGGAAAGCTTGTGAACATTACTCTTACTGCCTCGACCTCTCTGGATGCTGTACAATTATCTCTGCCTGCCCCGCTCCTCTTCCTGGATGACTGTTACATACTAACTCGCTGCCCCACCTCCTGGATGCCTGTTACGTATTAGCTTCTGCTCCGCCGACTCTGATCCTGGATAGCTTTACATAATTATCCTTGCCTGGATCCGATTTACATTCTGCCTGACCTCTTCCTATGCCTGTACATATTATCTCTCTGCCCTCGCCTCTTCCCTGAATGTTTGTAACTATTTATTGTGCGCCTTCGCAATGTTATATCTCGCCTCCCGGACTTTCATTGGATGCCCGTTACATATATCTCTGCCTCGGCCGACCTCGTCTGGAAGCTGTTGTATTATCTGTGCACCACCATCTTATAGCTGTTACTATTAGCTCTGCTCCCCGACCTCTTCAGGATGCCTGCTTACTATATATCTGCTGGCCCCGACCTCTTCTGGATGCCTGTTGTTATCTTATCTCTGCCTCGCCTCTTCCTGGGACTTTCGTACATATTATCTCGCCTCTCCCGACCTGCTTCCTGTATGATTGTGTACATATATCTCTGCCTGCCCCGACCTCTTATGGATGCCTGTTACATATTATCTATGCCTGCCCCGACCTCTTCCTGGATGCCTGTTACATATATCTCTGCCTGCCCGACCTCTTCCTGCATGCCTGTTACATATTATCTCTGCCTCCCCCGACCTCTTCCTGGATAGCTGGTACATTTATCTCTGCCTCCCCCGACCTCTTCCTGGATAGCGTTACATATTATCTCTGCTCCCCGACCTTTCCTGGATAGCTGTATCTCTGCCTGCCCGACCTCTTCCTGGATAGCTGTTACCTATTATCTCTGCCTGCCCCGACCTCTTCCTGGATAGATGTTAATATATCTCTGCCTCCCTGACCTCTTCCTGGATAGCTGTTACATATTATCTCTGCCTGCCCTGACCTCTTCCTGGATAGCTGTACATATTATCTCTGCCTGCCCCGACCTCTTCCCTGGATGCTGTTACATATTATCTCTGCCTGCCCCGACCTCTCCTGGATAGATCTTACATATTATCTATGCCTAGCCCCGACCCTCTTCCTGGATGCCTGTACATATTATCTCTGCCTGCCCCGACCTCTTCTTGGATGCTGTTACATATCATCTCTGCCTGCCACGACCTCTTCCTGGATGCCTGTTACATATTATCTCTGCCGCCCGACCTCTTCCAGGATGCCTGTTATATATTATCTCTGCCTGCCCTGACCTCTTCCTGGATAGCTGTTACATATTATCTCTGCCTCCCCCGACTCTTTCCTGGATGCTTGTTAGTATTATCTCTGCCTGCCGACCTCTTTGGATGCCTGTTACATATATCTCTGCCTCAGCCGACCTCTTCATGGATGCCTGTTAACAGATTATCTACTGCTGTCCGGACCTCTTCTGGATGCCTGTTACACATGGGGCGATTATCAGATGCTGAAATAGAATTTCCAGTTGCCCATGACAATCACAGTACCTTTAAAATATTCATGAGCACTGGTCTCAAAAAGAGAAGATGAGCTGTTGATTGGTTGCCATGGCAACTGGTAAGGAACATATTCTGACTTTCAGACACCTTGATACAAATCTGCCCCCAGTCCTCATCCTGCCTGCCCGACCTCTTCCTGGATGCCTTTATATATTATCTCTGCCTGCCCTGACCTCTTCCTGGATAGCTGTTACATAGTATCTCATGCCTGCCTCCGACCTCTTCCTGGATTAGCTGTTACATATTATCCTCTGCCCTGACCTCTTCCTGGATAGCTGTTACATATTATCTGCTGCCCTGACCTCTTACTGGATGCCTGTTACCATTTATCTCTGCCTCCTCGACCTCTTCCTGGATGCCTGTTACATATTATGTCTGCCTGCCCGACCTCTTCCTGGATGCCTGTTACATATATCTCTGCTGCCCCGACCTCTTCCTTGCTCAAAGCTTGCACTGCTATCCTGTAATTTATCTCTGCCTGCCCCAAACTCTTCATGGATGCTGTTACATATTATCTCTGCCTCCTCGACCTCTTCTGGATGCCTGTTACATATTACTCTGCCTGCCCACTCGACTTCTGATGCCTGTTACATTTCTCTCTGATCCCGACCTCTTCTGGATGCTGTTAAATTATGATCATTATCTCGACCTCTGCCAGACCCTCTTCCTGGATGCCTGGTACGTATTATACTCTGCCTGTCCCGACCTCTTCCTGGATGCCTGTTACATATTATCTCTGCATCCTCGACCTCTTCACGGATGCGTTACAATTATCTATGCCTGCCCCGACTTCTCCTGGATGCCTGTTACATATTATCTCTGCCTGCCCGACCTCTTCCTGGATGCCTGTTACATATTATCTCTGCCTGCCCCGACCTCTTTCTGGATGCCTGTTACGTATTATCTCTGCGCCCCGAACTCTTCGGATGCATGTTACTTACTCTGCCTCCACGACCTCTTCTGGATGCCTGCTGTTACATATCTCTCTGCCTGCCCCGACTCTCCTGGATTAAGCTGTACATATATCTCTGCTCCCCGACCTCTTCCTGGATAGCTGGTAATTATCTCTGCCTCCCCGACCTCTTTCTGGATGCCTGTTACATATTATCTCCGCCTCGCCTGACCTCTTCCTGGATGCCTGTACATATGATCTTGTCATGCCAGACCTCTTCCTGGATGCTGTGACATATTATATCTGCACTGCCCGATCTATCCGGGATAGCTGTTACAATTATCTCGCCAGTGCACCTGACCTCTTCCTGGATAGCTGTTAATATTATTTCTGCCGCCCGACTCTCACATCCGGATAGTTCCTGTGTTACATCTATCCCTATGCCTGCCCCGACCCCTCTTCCTGGATAGCTGTTTTACATATTATCTCTGCCTGCCCCGACCTCTTCCTGGATGCTGTTACATATTATCTCTGCCTGCCCAGTCTCTATCGGATAGCTGTTACATATTATCTGCCTGCCTGACCTCTTCCTGGATGCTGTTACATATTATCCTGCCTGCCCGACCTCTTTCTGGATAGTGTTACATATATCCCTGCCTGCCCTGACCTCTTCCGAGATAGTGTTACATATTATTCTTGCCCTAGCCCGACTCTCTCCTGGATAGCTGTCATATTATCTCTGCCTGCCCCGACTCTTCCGGATAGATGTTACATTTATCTCTGCCTCCTCGACCTCTTCCTGGAGCGCTGTTACATATTATCTCTGCCTGCCCTGACCTCTTCCTGGATAGCTGTTACGTATTATCCCTGCCTGCCCCGACCTCTTCCTGGAAAGCTCTTAGTGTTATGGGATTAAATTTAAGCTAATAAGCCAAAAGGTCTCTGGGGTGTATGCTGTAGCTTCACAGGCTGTTACAATATCACCACCTCCTTCTTCCTGATGTCATTTTACACAGTGGTAAGTGGAATTGCTAAGGGAGACAGTGTAACAACCTGTGTAGCTACAGAGCAGAATGGCTCGGGTAACACTCCCCAGAGTCTTTCAGGTTCATTACCATAATTTTAAAAGTTGATGTTAGAAGGCAGGAGGCCATGGATAACAGATATAAGAAGATCCCACAGTCCTGGTGCCGGATCTATGAGTAATGTCCCTGGTTATCAGGATGGAGTCTGATGGGAGATTTCCTTTAACGACGCTGCCCCAGTAACAGAGAATTACCAGAGTTACGTACAAGATCGGTTCCTGGGGTTTGTACTTAAGTTAAATTTGTATGTAAGTCATAGCTGTATATTTTATAATTGTAGATCCAGACAAAAAAATTTTTTCCCCAGTGACAATTGGATTTTTTGCTGTAATTGGACCAAGGATTATCAATAAAGCTTCATTACAGACTCCTTACAGCTGATCATTGCAATCTGGGACTATAGTAACATGCAGAGAGGTCACCAGAGGTCACAGGGGGCAGAGGGGTCACCAGAGGTCACAGGGGGCAGAGGGGTACGTCTGTAAGTCGGGTGTCCTTAAGTAGGGGAACGCCTGTATATTCATGAACCGGTCTGTGTAATCCAGGACGCTCTATATGACCACACGTGACACATCATTCACTCTCATTAATTTACGGAGAACTTTGACAAAGAGAGAAAGACGTTGTTTTCCATGAATTTACATTCAGAATTTTATTTGGTTTATAAATTAAAATAAATTGAGGAAGCGACTTACATTACAAATCATCACAGTATCAATAAAACCTTTGCTTCTCGGCTCCTCCAGACCCTGAGGACACCATGGGGATAAGGCCGCATTCAGACAGGGAGAATGTGTCTGTATTACACGGTCCGTATCATGGTCCCGGTCCTGGACTAGAGACCTGAGTATTTGTAGCTGTTATACAGACACGTTCTGCAGGGGAGAGGTCGCTCAGTGTAATAGCACTTCACCCCTCATAGCGATATATACATTTATATATAACATTTGTATCATTCTGGGGGAGACAGCGGCCGCAGACATTAGATAACAGTCAGGTGACCCCCCCCCCTACTCCTCCTGCCTCGTATATTGTCTATAGGCGACTGTATAAACCTCCAAAAGCATAAAAACCCGTAAAAGTGATACTAAATGTAGCAAAATCCTCTCTTGAAAATGATCCCTATTGTGGTGCGGACCATCCCATAGGATTGTTACCGTCCTCAGGCGACCCCTCTCTTATTATACGTATATCTATATTATCGGCAGTAGAAGACGGGATCTGGCCCCTGTGATACAATGTAAGGAGATATAGGGTATCATATAGGTACAGATAGGAGAGTGATAATATCAGTAGGGACTATGATCAGTGTGTATGAAGGTGCGGCCCACCCTATGCATTATACTAGGAAATCTACCATCAAAATCCATCATGATAAACTCTCAGATCCAGGCACCGGGACCATTAGCATAATTTTAAAAGTTGATTTTAGAAGGAAGGAGACCATGAATAACAAATATAATATATATCCTGGTGCCGGGATCTATGAGTAATGTCCCTGGTTTATCAGGATGGATTTTTAAGGTAGATTTCCTCTTATCACATATTCCCAGACAATGAAACATTCAGAGATCTACGGGGTTAACCCTTCCAGTGACGTCACATAATGGAACACCGCTCGCTGCATTTGTGGAAAGTTTTTCCTTACCCAAGTCAATCCTACAACATCTGAACTACAGCTCCCCCTGGGCAGGAGCTATACTCTGCAGACACTGAACCAGCAGGAGGTGTCAGCGGATGTGAACTCAGAGCTGGAAGCTGAATTATAAGGGCAAATGTAGTCGCCCCAGGGTGATCTATAACGTGTGCAGTAGCTTAGTATTATCTGTAGGTTGTATCCAGATTCACAGCAGGAGATACATGAAGCTGCAATAATCTGTACCTGGACATGATCCTCTCATGTAACGGGACTGTCCAGGCTTATGTCACTAAGGGGTTAATCACAGGATGGGCCATAGGTGTCTGTCTGACAGCTGGGACCCCACAAACCAAGACTACAGGGGGTCTGTGTCCATTGTAGGGATGAAGCCGCAATCAAGCAGAACCGACCATTCAATGTCTATAGGACCTAAGACCCTTCGTCAGTACTTTGCCCACAGTCCTTTAGGGGGGGGGGGGGGGGCGTACATAATTGAGGGACCCCCGCTCTTGTAGATAAATGTTATGACGTTACTTGTCAGTAAATATAGACCCTCACACGGCTGCTGTTTGTTACAATGTATCAGCCGACACTCTGGAAGATTTGTGCTCAGAGACTGGATACATTGTAACATCCTGCGGCTGTGAGGCCACGCAAGTCTGTATCCACTGACAGCAAGCAGAGATGGTGACAACAGTGAAAGCGTAGAACATTTTATTATAGAGGGATTGAGGTTTATTCCCAGAAGTCAATCACAGAAGACAAAGTATAGCACCGTCTAGATCCCTACAGCTCCCTATATAAGCTGCCAGTGTGAGGCATGCTGAGACCTGTAGTACTCATCAGATCTACAATGAGCACTGGATATAGTGTGTGTTAAAGGAACACTCCAGGCATAACTGTGTTTTACCAATGGCAGAGCCTGAGGGGGCGGAGCATGACACAGAGAACACCCATTCTTGTGTCAGGCCCCGCCCCTGCATAAAGAGGTTGGCCACTCTTCAATAAATGTGTTCCATTCGAACGTTGGGAGTCGGCTCACTTAACCCCGCCCTTAGCCGGCTCACCACACCCCCTTTATCGGGTTAAAAGTGGAGTGTTGTGGGATGACTAAATAGCCTGAAGCTTCCTATTATATATTTAATAGGGAGCCGTTTAGGAGCCAGAAGAGCCGGCTCTGCTTAGTTAGCGGAGCCCAATGATCCAGCTCACTAAGAAGACCCCGCTTCCCATCACTGATCTTCGCTCAGTCCATGCTCACTGACAAAGACAGTAAGAAGGAAGGGGAGGGAGCAGGATAAGTTACAACTCTGCTACTACAGCTCCTCCTATTCATCAGAGCTCAGACATGTGAACAAAGATTCATGGAGGGTCTGCACAAAGTACAAATGTAAGTAGCAGGACTTCTGAATCACTTTGTGAACATTCTGGGATTATCCACAGTAAAAGTACATGCGCAACTGATGTAAACCGGTGGCCAACCCCTTTAACACAGTTTTGTCTGGAGTATTGAAAGGAATGGAAAAGTTTGAGAGTGAAAGTGACCAACAATCAAAGGCGTGTCCTATGTGTATATTGGACGGTGATTACAGACCAGATGTGACGAGTAATTCCAGCCGAACATGAACAGTGCAGGGTCCATGATCGGACTCCATGAGCCCTCATACGTTATTACGCATATTTAGCTTATAACACTTCAAGATTCTGCACCGAAAAATTCTGCTACATTTTACCCACCTCACAATGAGGCCCAAATATGGAAGGAGCTCATTGTCTCCTGCTAGAACCATACAAGTCCTCACTGACCAATCAAATTCCAGCTCTCATTTACTTTTAAAGGAAATCTACCATCCGGATTATGGATTATAAACCAAGTACACTTACATGCTGGTGCGTGCGCCCTTTGTCAGGATCCGCTCTGCTTTAAGCTTTTTATGCCTTTGTTTTTATTTAAAAAAAAGCTTCAAAAGAGCCTGAGGGGCTCCACACTCCATAGAAGTAAATGAAGCCCAGAGCCCCTCAGGCTCATCTGCATAGTTTTTAAATCTTATTTCACACACCAGCATGTAAGTGTATTTGGTTTACAATCCATGATCCTAATGGTAGATTTCCTATAAGGTCTTCAGAGAATCGCAGCCCCGCCCACTTCTCTGCATCAGTCTCCTATAATCTGCCGGGAGCCTGTTGTAGAGAAATGAACTAGGATTTCAAATATATCTTTTTTTTTTTTTTATTTCTGTCCATTAAGCAGCTTCAGTGTAATTCCCATTTAAATCCGTATGCTAATGAGGCAGTTGGTGCCCCGTCATGATGTGCCCTCAGCACCCGGAGAACTGCTATTCCCGAACGGACCACTATAGATAGCCAGGAGAGACACTGGAACAAGAGGGAAGTGATTTAGAAAGGAATCGCAGAGCTTCAGGTGCACCAACTGCCTCATTAGCATACGGATTAACATGGGAATATCTTGGACAAGGCAAAATGGACAGAAATGGTAAAAGTATTTTGGAAATGCCAGTGCATTTCTCTACAACAGAGGAGGAGGTAGGTGGACTCCCTTATGTCTCACCCTGTGTATAGGGGATACATTTGTTTGGTAGGACAACCCCCTTTATGGCCTATGGGATTCCTATGAGAAGACTGGAATTTCTCTTGCAGATCTATACAAACATTCCCAACAACCTGATTACAATTCACAGTCCAAAGACCTTAAAAAAGTTGTCACCCGATTGCGCGGCGAGTGACGGATCTAAGGCCACAATGTGAGGACAGTCTGAATCCTGCCTGATGGACAGTCCCTTGTAGGCCCAATGATCCGATCCGATTCTGCTAAAACCGTCCTGTAAGAGAAATCGTTCATGCAAGACAGGTCCGTCCCCACCGTCCTGGAGAGGCGCAGCGGTTCTGCTCGTAGTCCCGGTATGGGTGCTGAGTGATGGGTGCTCCGCGTGGCGCTAGCACATATTGCAGGTGCTCTGTTTGGCATTTCGACTCCCCTGCCCCTGAATTCAGAGATTAGAGGGTTAATCAGCTCAGACTTTATACACAAGAGCAAAAAGTGCAACAAAATCGCAGCAGTAAATCCACATGTAACATACAAGGTACAATAGGCGAACACGCCAGCGCCCGCACGTAACAAGGAGAAGATCCACTCACCTCCGCGGCACCGGGCAAAATCCTACGTGTGGCGGTGAGAGCGCTGAAGGAAAAAATATTTGGAAAAAAATGTTTTTCTGTGTTTTGTTTTTTTGGATTTTTGTCTTCTTGGAGGAGTGTTGGTCTATTGGTACCTTGTACATTGTACATGCACAGAACAGGAGGACAAGCCGCGGGTCATCATTACTCATAGATCCGGCACCGGGACTGTGGCATCTTCTTATATCTGTTATCCATGGTCTCATCCCTTCTAAAATCGACTCTTATTACTAGTAAGCCAGAAGAGCTCTGGGGGGGGGCGTTACCAGAGCCCCTTCGTGTTGTAGCTTCACAGGCTGTAACAGGCTCCCCCTGCTCACCCAGTATTTCCTCCTCCCCCTAGTAATCTACCTCAGTGGGAGAAGTGCTCCTGCACAGTGTAACAGCCCATGAAGCTGCAGCAAGGAGGGGCTATATGAAAGCCCCTCCAAAGCCCTTCTGATTATTTAGCATAATTTTTTATTATTTTGTAAGGAAGGAAGGAGTCTATGGATAACAGATCTATGAGTAAGTGCCCTGGTTTATCATGCAGGATATTGATGGTAGATTTCCGTAAAATGGACACTAGCACCAGAGATGGGATTAATGTGGCTGTAAGCCCCTGAAAGTGACCCGATTACAGAGTGACCCACAGCCCAGAGCACCTGTGATCAGCCGCAGCGCCCCCACAGGAGAAAAAGAGCATCAAACCGATCTGTGTAATGGAGGAGGGCACAGGACATCGGTGGCTGATGATAGTGTCCCTCTTAGTGTCACCCTGCAGGTATGAATGTGGTGATGCTGATCGTCCATACGACCCCATGCACACTATAAACCTCAGCCGGTCTGTACTCACTGCCTGCTGCCGCCTGTATTCCTCCTCGCTGGCCGACAGAGCCCGTGCCAGAGCCAAATCCTCTTCTTCCTGAGAGCTAAGGACAAGGGAATAATCAATACAAGAAGAAGAAAGACAGAACAGGGGGGGGGGGTGCTGCTGTTTTGTACCTGTGCTGCTGAGGTGCCGCCTGTGCAGATTCTGCCAGTGACATCTCCAGCGCCCGCTGTAAAGCTTCTTCTTCCGTCTGCAAGAGGGAAACAGAAAAATCCTTTAAGAATGTTCTTTTCTAAAAACTAGAAGAAACCACGACGTGTAACGGCATCAGACGCTGTAACAACTTTCCGCTCTTCCCTTAGTCCTCTCCATGACGCTCCTGGGGCCCATGGATATACATGATAACAGGCACCAGTGTCCGGGAGCTTCCAAAAATTGACTGAGATGATATCATGGCACCACATTGGTTTACACTGTCACCCATAGGCAGTGGTGGGAAAACAGGGGCTTCACAGGGTGGGAGAAGGCAAGGCCTGAATTTAGTTTTTTTTACAGGTTTTTTTATGCCATAAACTGAAATGTAGGAAGTTTCAGAAATTTTCAGCAAAAGTGAACGTCTCTTACTTATATGACGTAATGGACATATTAACTTCAGTACTTGGAGTATCCCCATCATCCACATACAGAGACCATGAAGATCCAACTGAACAAGGTCCCTGCACTCTGGAATAAGATCACCTGCTCATTGTCTACACGTCAGGATCCCAGACAATGCACAATATATTCAGAAGACCATTACAAGGCTGAGGATGCACTTACTAATCCATTTTGTAGGGCGGCTGCGGCGGGGGGTTGGGCACTGGGAACACTCGCTCTGGAAAATACAGAATGACATCATGTCAGACACAATAGATAGATGAATAATCAAAGTATATGCAGGTCCTTACAACAGAGGGGTGAATGACCGCAGTGGTGTGCACGAGCCGAAGTGACCACATAGGAAACACAGGGATGGTTGGGCGCACTTTTCTATATGTGTACACCCTCTACATGCAACTATAAGCCACAACCATCCATGACAACACCATACAAGTCCCCCCCCCCCAGTGGCATCTTCCCGGGTACCTGCTGCGCTGAGGCTGTGTCGCAGGTTTGCTTGCTGTGTGACTAGAGGAGGCCGGGGCTTTGGACGAGGAGGAGGCCTGAGACCTGAGCAATGCGGCGTGCCTGGAACACAAAAGCAGAGTCACATCACTGGCTACAGATATAACTTACCATCTAGTGCCAAGGGACTGATGGGACCATCACTGCACTGGAGGGTCTGGAGACAACCTTTATTCTACAATACAAATCTTTTAGGAAATGACTCCCAATAATCAGGAGGAGGAGTGTTCCCATGTGCTGCGGTTATAAAGAGGGACCAGAGAGGGAGAAGACTGACAGTCCTTGTGCAGAGGAGAAAGAGCGAGAATCTGACAAGTAGCCAGCACCTTCTCCCATGTCGTTCTGTATTCACAACAGTGAAGATATAGGACCCACAAAGGTCAGACACCAATGAAGTCAGATAAGTCATAAATGTGTTCTAATAGCTGCACGAATGGGTGATATGTGCTAGACAGTGAAGATATAGGACCCACAAAGGTCAGACACCAATGAAACACCTGGAGATAAGTCGTAAATGTGTTCTAATAGCTGCACAAATGGATGCTATGTGCTAGACAGTGAAGCCAGCGAGGACTCACCCGGCCCGGGAGATGGGGGCGCTCTTGCCTTTGCATTCGTGGTCCAGTGGATGTCTATGCTTGAGGCAGAAGTTTCCGTGGCAGTCGTCACATATGACTTTCATGAGCTCTTTCTGCCGACAGCCCGGCTTCCCGCATTTATTAGTGAATATCTATATATAGATGCAGATACATATTGTCACCCGTATGGATAGATTAGTGCCCCTTGTCTATAGGTCATCATGTTTGCTACAACCCCAAGTGATGCACTAGAGGAAGACAGGACTCTGGGCCCCAACCCATTCATAAAATACTAAAAACCCGTAAGCCAGGGATACACAAATCCCCTTTGTGCCCCCAACCCTAAGTGACAAATATTTCCTCCCCTTACCTTGCGCTTCTGCTGAGCCGGGTCAGATTTACAGTCACGGTCAATGTGTTCCCCGACGACGATGTCTGGGGTCTGCCCTCTTTTCACAGGTATCGGGGTGTTACAGAGCGGGCAGACAGGAACCTGCACATCCTGCAATAAACCCAATATCACAATGTCATGACATGAGACGTAACCCCTCCCCTGCAGAGCGGCGGATCACCCTGCGCTACCTTCTTGTACGCAGAGCTGCAGCTGTGGAGCGCGTACGTGATGTGGTCTTTGCAGAAGATTTGCTCGCAGGCGTCACATTTTAGAGGTAGAAAATCTGCAGGATACGAAGAGATTGAAGGTCCAATAAATATTTCTATTTCATGCTTCCCCATTTACACATCAGATCCAG
This sequence comes from Engystomops pustulosus, assembly GCA_019512145.1. Taxonomy (NCBI): domain Eukaryota; kingdom Metazoa; phylum Chordata; class Amphibia; order Anura; family Leptodactylidae; genus Engystomops; species Engystomops pustulosus. The sequence goes on along the minus strand of WNYA01001895.1, from coordinate 3,369 downwards.
GACAGACGTGGTCCTTACCCAGCTGCTTGCAGGTCGGTTCTGAACAATGTTTCCCCAGGTCTGGGAACTCCATGGTGTCAATTTGCAGGAACCAGAAGAGAACCACCTGGGAGTGAGGGGGACAAGGAAGTAGAACTACTGTGTTTCTCCGAATATAAGAAAGGGTCGGAAAATATTTTTTGCTCTGAAAAATGGGTTAGGGCTTATTTTAAGGGGAGGCGTAACCAATCTATGACCAAAAATCCAACATTTATTCAAATGTCATCAAGTCTTCATCATTTGGAACATCATAACTCCCGGAACCTGAATTCCACTGTAGAATCAATGAACCCAATTTCAATGTCTAGCGGCGACACTTTCCTATGAAGCCATCTTGTCCGTGTAACTGACTGCACATTGCGTCTGTCAGCTTCCTCCTCCTCCTCCGTGCTGAGGGGGCCGGCTCAAAACCGTGATATCTCCAGAACCATGGCACCTAGCAAACAATTCTGATGTCACTTTAAAAGTAGAACCTCCCTTTAAATATTGCATAAAAATTGTGTCTCTTGGTGCCAGACACGGAGATATTCACAGTTATAATCACAGTCAGGAGTGTGTGTCTTTAAAAAGACATCAGAACTGCGTTTGTATTGGTGTTGGATCTGGACTCCCCCCAGTCTGGCATTTATGACCTTTCTCTAATGATATATTATCACTAACCCTTCATGGACAAGCACCCGACTGATGAAGCGAGATTTCGAGCGAGCACAATCCCTTCTGTGTGTCCTATACCTTGGTACAAAATGATGGACGCTACCTTGTAGCTTCTCCCAGTGATCAGGGGGTGCAGGAGATGAGGGGGTCATTGCACAGTCTACGACGCCATGTGTAGATCTCCTCTGTTACTTGCAGATTTATAAGGGGATGGAAAGTTATGGAGTTGTTAATTTTGGGGAGAAACACTTTTCCCAAACTTTTGGCAATAATGAAATGTATTGGGATGTCCAGACCATTTACTTCTTTTACAGGGTGTTAGGGATTTTTATGAAGGGCCCCAACAGCCCTCTTGACTTTTGTAAGGTGAGTCCTAATTAACCCTTTGAGGGAGGATGAGATAGCTGCCGGCAGCGAGCTGACAGAGTAAATGAAAGACACAGTCGGTCTTCCGATGCACTCACATCAAACTGTTTATTTCAAACAGATACAGCTATATTTTAGCACATAGAGATCAGCATTTGGGGTGTTGATAAGACACTTAGATTCTATTGGCCATTATGCTTTTGTACCAGCACATTCTGGGAAAAATGACTAGGCCTTGTTTACAGCCATGCTTATCTACACAATGGCTCCTAGAAGCTTCTTCATAACCAAAATAAATAACAAGAATACAGAGGCCCGAAGGACAGTAAGAAATGCCAAGGATATTGTGAAAAGGCAAACAACAGTTTAAATTATCTATCTATCTATCTATCTCCTATCCACCCATCTATTAATCAATAAATGTTCTTTCTCTTTTCTGCTGTATATGCAAAAAATTGAGACAGCACATTCTGTAAAGGCAAAAAAGATGAGTTTATTCCACAGGTATCTATCTCTCAAATCTATGAAGACACTACAAAGTGTTATTATTGTTCAAGGCTAAAGGGAGCATCTTACCAACTGTGACTGTTTATAAAATAGTCCAAACAATTTGTATTTTTGAGCGGCACCGTGCATATATCAAAAATCGGGTGCAGGTCTTCTTAAGAGGTCTGGCATCAACCCCAATGCATATAAGAATACGATTGAGAAGCAGCACTCCGGTAACTCTGAAGAAAGAAGTTTATTCCACCAAAAAGTGTGCGACGTTTCGCCAATTCAATCAAGGCATTATCAAGCATATTGAGTCAGGACGTTTCGCCAATTCAATCAAGGCATTATCAAGCATATTGAGTCAGGAAGTGAGCTGACTTAAATAGTAGTGCATTGATTAACAACAGTTGTGTAAAGTGACGTTCACAGAGGATACAAAGTACAAAGATGTATAATTACATAATACAAAAAAAGTCACTATGTTAAAGACGTGGTCTGCTAGTGATAAACATTATATACATCAAAAGTGTAATAAAATGTGTAAAACAGAGCTCCCTTGTTTTAACCCCATATCTCCATAACGGTTCTCACGGGTCAATCACAGGGAGGAGCTAATCTAAGATAGCGTAACTAAAGTGCCATGTGCAAATAGTGGTAGATATTAAGATAAAGATAGAATGGACAGCATCACAATATATTTGAAATGGTGAAACTCTAGTTTCACTGTTCAATTCACTCAAATCTGACATATGTCGGTCCATACTTCAGTCCACATATAAAACATGCGCGCATGATATGCGAAAAGTGTCGCACGGACATCTTTAAGACAGGGAAACAATTATGCAGAAATACATGGGGCTCAAATAGTGTACTCCAAAGCGGGACACATAGGGAGGTAGCGGGAAGGTGCCAGGTGGTCCAAAGGTAAGCAGGAAAGGCAGGCATGGAAATCAACACGTCGCCGGAACGGCTTAGGATCTCCTCCTGTCGTGTCCCTCCGGGATCGCTGCAACCTACAACAGGTCCACCGGCTCCTAAATCTCCCTCTCGTCTACGGTTCACCGCCAGTATGGAGAATTAAAGCGGAGCCAAATTCAAGAATTACTGTAAAAACAGAAGGAAGGTGTCAGACAAAATAAAACCGAAGCATGGATCCGAACAGATGCTGTGCCATTCCTTAATAGTAAGGGTGATTTGTTTATCAATTCTAAACAAACGCAGTCATTAGGTGCACCTTATAACAATACCAGACAGAGAGGTGTGAATAGTGCCAAAGGACATGACTACACTATATAAATACATTTAGTGGTAAATCCCTATTGAGACCCTGAGGGGTAAAGGATCCCAATCTATGGATCCATTGTACTTCCCTACGTTTCAATAGTAGCTCCCTGTTCCCACCCCTAGTGAGTGGAGGGATTCTATCTATTATCATGAACCTGAGTTCGTCAAGTTTATGTCCTGCTTCAGAAAAGTGACATGGGACGGGAAGATCCAGTTTTTTAGTACGTATGTTGGATTTGTGATTATTTAGACGTAATCTACACTCTGTCGTAGTTTCCCCCACATATAGTAAATTACATGGACACTGTAGGACATAAATCACGTAGTTGCTTCTGCAAGTCAATTGAAATTTGATCTTAAATCTCTTTCCAGTGGTAGGGTGGGTGAAATAATCACCCTTCAACATAAGGGTACAGTTCTCACATGCCATACATGGGACACAACCCGTACGTGTGGTTTTCTCTTTAGTAGGTGCCACATCAGATTTGACCAGCATATCTCTCAGATTTTTATTCCTCTTATAGGAGAATAGTG
>WNYA01001894.1:0-55666 GCA_019512145.1 Engystomops pustulosus | reverse complement strand
CCACGATATGGGTCGGGGGAGCACCCATGACGGAACCCCCCCCCCCCTTCGGCCTCCCCTCCTCTTGGGCTGGAGAAATCTCTCCCCTCCTCTTGGGCTGGAGAAATCTCTGCAGGAGATCATGGTCCAGGATGTTGTCCTCAGGCTCCCAAGATATCAAACCCCTTCCAGTCAACCAAGAAGAACTGCTTACCCTTCACCGCCTTCATATCGAGGATCTCCTTTACTTCATAGATGTCAGAGGAGTCAGCCACAGGAGCAGGAGATACTTGCCGGGAGAAGTGGTTAAGGATGACAGGTTTGAGTAGTGAGACATGGAAGGAGTTCAGGATGCGCATGATGGAAAGAGGGGGGGAAACTTGTAGAACACGGGATTGATGTGAGTCAGGACTTCGAATGGACTAAAGAATCATGGACCAAGCTCGTACCTGGGAATCTTCAGCCGGATGTACCTAGAGGATAACCAGACCTTGTCACCAGGTGAGAGGACAGGAGGAGGTCTGCGTCTCTTGTCAGCTTGGAGCTTGGTACTGGCAGAAGCCTGTAACAATGAAAGGCGAGTCTGCTCCCAGATAGAGTTCAGATCTCGTACCAACTCCTCAACAGCAGGGACATCCGAGGACACAGGCAGAGGAGGGCATGGATGCTGTCCATAGACAATGAAGAAGTGAGCGGAGCCAGAAGAATCCAGGTAATTATACGAGAATTCCGCCCATGGCAACAGAGCTGACCAGTCGTCTTGAGAGGCAGAAACAAAATGACACTGGAACGCAGTATACACAGGAACATCCATAGGAAGCTTTTTCGAATGCTATGAGGCACAAAGACCCAGCAGGGTGTGATGGGAGTGGCAAATTTAAACAGCCTTCTGGGAAAATGGCCAGCGCCAATTAATGGTGAGCTGGCCCTTTAAATTTTCTGAAGCTGGCACGTGCAGCGGGGATGCGCGCACACGGAGCAAGGCCGGGACTGGTGAGTGGTGCTGGCGCTGCTCACCAGTCCCGAGAGGCACGGTTGAGCCTGCGATATGGATCGCGGGAACACCCGTGACAATATAGCCAAACACAGTCCCGAACCCCATTGGAATAAAAAAGGAACTGAACTTTTACAGCCAAAAATGGCTGTAAAATGGGGGCAGTAAGGTGTAGAGGGCTAAAATGGGGGTTATAACAGGAAAATTGACCTACCAAAAATGGGCTAGAGAAAGTACTTATAAATAATAATATAACTATAAATAATAACATATTATTAAAAAATGAAATCAATTAAAATGCTGTTAATCCTTTACCGACATGTGCTATATCTGGTGTTGGCTGCGGGTGAAGGGCTAAGCCCTCTCCATAGCCGGTAAATCTTTGCTGCATATTGCAGCACTTACCAGCAACACCTGCGATCGGTGCCGACAGCTTCAAAAAGATTGTGCCGCATGCGTGTCGCCATCTTGGTGAAGATCGCCTCTCCCCGTGACGTCATCGGGGGTGGCGATTGGTTGCCATGACAGCCTCGGGTCTTCCGAAGACCCAAGCCTGTCTCATTTTAAACTATTCATTACAATGTGGGAATCGAACATTGTAATAAATGAGGAGGAAAGTCCCCATGCGCTGCCATACTGTAGTATGGCAGTATATGGTAGAATCAATCAGACAACCTAGGGTTAAAGTACCCTTGGGGTCTGAAAAAAGTAAAAATTATAAAAAAAAACGTGAAAATTCAAAAACCCTTTCACTAGAAGTAATATAAATATGAATATAATTACTGTTTTTCACTGCGTTTAACCCCGCAATGGAAAATAAAAATGTAATTGTCACGGGCACCACCGCGATCCATACCACGAATCGCGGGTGCACCCGTGTCTCTCTCCGCTGCCCCGGTCCCGCTCCCGTGCACTCACCTCGCCTGGCTCCCGCTCCCGTCCGGACTAGGTCCCGCGCGTGGCCCCGCTCCCTAGGGCGCGCGTGCGGCAGTGTCTCCACATTTAAAGGGCCAGCGCGCAGGTGAGTGGTGCTGGTCATTTCCTGTTTGGTATTTAACCCTATGTCTCCCATCATTCCCTGCCGGATCTTTGTGCCTCTTAGCCTTAGAGAAAGCTTCCTAGCGAGTATTCCTGTGTATTCCTGCGTTCCTGTGTGTTCCTGCGTTCCTGTGTGTTCCTGCGTTCCTGTGTGTCCCCGCTTCTGAGTCCTGTGTTGCCGTCTTACCCAAGTTCCTCCGTGTGCCTGTGTTCCCGTTCCCACCTGCCTGGACCTCCTGTTGCTGAACCCGGACTTGGACTTGACGTTGCATCTCTGCCGCCTGCCCTGACCCTGTGCCTGGACCTGACTACGTGATCGTCATCCGCTAAGGTACCTTGACCTCGGCTGCCACCACGGGCTAGTCACACTTGGGAACGTCCTAGTGGTATCCTGCCGCAGCAAGTCCAACCCGCTTTGCGGCGGGCTCTGTTGAATACCAGGTGCCGCTAGGCTCCGGTCCCGGGTGTTGGCTAGTTCCATTGTGTCTCTTGTATCTCCTGCAGGTTCAGGTCACCGCTCTCTGCACCTCCATCAGTCTCTGCGGTCTCGTTATACTCGGAGGTCTATTTGTACCCAAACTTTACATCATCTTCTGTCACCCGGAGCAGAATGTAAAGTGCAATTCTCTAAAAGGCGGCAGTCACAATGAGATGTCACTTGGTGAGTTTCATGGCGATGGGACTTACACAACAGCATATAAAATACTCATTCAGCTCCATTTCATGGTTATTATTATTATTTATAGAGCGGCATTAATGCCATGGTGCTGTACAATCAGAAAGGGGTCACATACATTACAAAATAACAAGTAGAAATACAAAACTACAGTGATGAGAAGACAAGCAGAAGGAGGACCCTGCCCATGAGGGCTCACAATATATAGAGACATGAGGTGAGGGAGCAGAACAGTTATCGTGTCTTGTAGATCCTTTCAGGTTATGTTTGGAAAGTGGAGGACAAAGAAGAGCGGATGGTAATAGAGTAAAGCTGAAGGTCCTGTGAGGAGCAGGGATTATGTGTGGGACGGTATTGAGGTCAGAGATATATGGGGAGCAGGGTGTGGCCGGCTTTGTAAGTCATGGTTAGTATTTTATACTGAATTCGCTGTGCGATGTGTAACCAGCCGAGAGACTGGGAGAGAAGAAAAGCGAGGAGAATGGAGGAGACAGATGGATGAGCCGGGCAGCAGAGTTTAGGATTGGAGAGATGTTAGAGAGTTATCTGAGAGATAGATGACGAACAGAAGCGGTATGATGTGAGCGTGCCACTCACCACTACTCCTGGCTGCGAGACCAGCCAGCTACACGTAATTGGGAGTCGGAGTCCCGGCACGGGATCGGGCTGCCCCGCCGCCGACTGTGTGAAGAGGCGTTGTGGCGCTGGGTCTGGAGGACACGTACCTCAGCCTGTCCGGGCTGATGGAGAAGCCGAGTAATGGCAGAGAGCCGGGTTGGTCCCTGAGTCGGCGTTTTTGTAGGTGATGAAATCTAAAACTGATGATTGCGGTCGGTATGGTTTTATTGACGCAATACTGGAAGGTCTGAGATGTGTGTTGGCCTTTGTATACATTCCTCCACCTTATTCTCCAGATGTTATTAGACATCTACTTCTTTTCTTGGAGAACTGCCCGAACTGCCCAGTATTATCCTGTGGAGACTACAACTGTATAATGGATCCTGAGATAGATAGAATATCATGCAACCCCCTGTAGGAAAATAGAAGGAGAGACACCTCTGAAAAAGATCTGTGATGAGGTAGGGTTTCTAGATATATGGAGACAAAAATATCCAAAAACAATTGCATATTCATGTTTTAGTAAGTCACACAATGGGGCAGATTTACTTACCCGGCCCATTCGCGATCCAGCGGCGCGTTCTCTGCACTGGATTCGGGTTTGGCCGGGATTCATCAAAGCAGTTCCTCCGACATCCACCAGGTGGCGCTGCTGCGCTGAAGTCCGCTGGAATGCCTCGAAATACACCGGCCTATCCAGGATGAATACCAGGTGCCGCTAGGCTCCGGTCCCGGGTGTTGGCTAGTTCTACCTCCCGCGGTGGTCCAGAGGATCCACTGATCCTGACAGTAATAAAAAGTGATCAAAAGGCTGTACAGTCCTAAAAATAAAAGCATTGAAAACATCATAAAAAGTCACAAAAAAGTGACATCACCCACAGCTCCGTAGGCAGTAGGTGTATGAAAAAGTTAGTGTCAGAAGATGGCAAAAAAAAAAAAATTGGGGGGGGCGCTCAGTGAAAGCTGTAAAATCCAAGCCCACAAGAAAACGGCACAAATGCGTTTTTCACCAGATTTCATTGCATTTGGAATTTTTTTACCACTTCCCAGTACACAACATAGAATATTAAATAATAATAATTCTTTATTTATTAGAGAAAAAGAAAAAAGTGGGGAATGGTATGTATACGGCTGTGTACTCAAAACCATATGTACCAAAAAATGTATAAATATTTTATTAAATAGAAACAAATATCACAGAAAAAAACATAAATTTAAAACCATTTAAAGCACATCCCATATGTGCCAAAACAAATGCATGAAAATGAAGGTCAAAATTCATGCATAAGCACTGCCTACCTCCTAATAGGGCTGTGGGATGTGGTGAATAAGCTAATGTGTAAAGTGTGTGTGCCTGCTGGAGTAAGGAAATGTAGATGTGCAAATATGAATGCTCAATGGTCTGAACAGACTAAGCAACGTAAGGACATGTATTCTTACAGCATCAGCAACAAATGATATCAGACACAGTGGGGGTCATTTACTAAGGGCCCGATTCGCGTTTTCCCGACGTGTTAGGTCCCGAGTGTACCCGAATAGTTTTCCGTTTTGCGCCGATTTGTACGCGAATTGCCCCGGGTTTTTTTTGGCGCACCGCGATCGGAATTTGGCGCAGTCGCGGCGCCGTCATGCGCGCGACACTAAATCGGGTGTCTGGCGTAGGGCGACGTAAGCAAAACCCGACGTATTCGGAGAAAAACCGCCGGCATTTAAAAAAAAAAATTGTGGTCGCGAAAATTTCACTCACCTTCAATCCTGGGTAGGACCGTTGTATTTCGAGGCATTCCAGTCGGGACTCAGCGCAGCAGCGCCACTGGTGACGGCGAGGACGCTGCATTGTATGGGGAAATCCCGGCCGGACCGAATCCAGCCGGAAGGAGACGCGCCGCTTGGTCGCGAACGGACCAGGTAAGTAACATGTGCCCCAGTGTCCGCATAAAATAGACCAAAATAACATATTCTCCATTTCCGAGAGAGGTGAAGTAGCGCGCCAGACCCCTAGGCCCCACGTTCCGCCATTAAAAGGTCTTCCTTAAGGGTAAAGGTGAATGTGAATTCAGTGAATATTTATTAAATATTAGTATATTAATAAGATCGTCAACCAATTGTTAAAGCATCTCCCATCTGATGGCATCTGCCATGTAAGTGATGTTGTGTACGCCGGGCGTCTGCGCATGTGCCGGCTCTGGACAGAGGAGACAGACACAATCCTCCACCTCCTGCTGTGGTCCATACTCACGTGACACAGCCCGCCCACACCCCAGACCCGCCTTGCCCGTTGCGTGCCATGGAAACCCGTGAGGACACTTCATAATTGGATAGGGATAGAAGCAACAAAGATGTATGGCTTTGTAGCTGCTGCCAAGCTAGGGAACACAGGACAGAATGAAGGAGATCAGATTTAACTAGAGTGATGACATCACATAATCGTCCAGAGCTGAATGTCTCGTTCGAGCATTAGCGTAACTCGAACTTCTCGTTCGTCTTGGAGGAGAGGGGGCGGGGGTAGACTCATCCTTCGCCGGGGGGACTCCCGGCGAGAAAACTGGGCAGCTCCCGCCCTTTGCTTTTTGGCGGCCAGAAACGAGAGCCAATCACCAAGCCAGAGACTCGTGCACTCCACCCAGATGACGTGTTACACTTACACGTCGATAGCAGTGTTTGGCATGGCCCAGATCAGTGACCCTGGATAGACTTAAGCCCCTGCTGCGCTGCTCGATCAATTCTGTGTCTGGATTCCGATAGGGACGAGAGCTGCGCTGGTCAGGAAAACGTTAGGCTGTTCAATTAGAAGCGTGGTTAGGAGTAGGAGTATTCTACAAGAACCCAACAGCCTTCTTATGGTACCTAACGTGTATACTGTTTGTTGTTTGTTTTATTTGCAGCTAGACCGGATAATTGGTAGGAATATTGCCAGGTGGACTTGTCCTACCGTGTTTTAGATCTCTTAGTGACACACATATTCCCCGCAAAACAACCAAGGTGGGAAATTTATTAGGGGTTGAGTTTCAATTAGGCACAGTTCTGCCATTTACTTTGATTTTACGTTTATTTTTTCATAACTCAGACGTCATCTCATGGCATACACAGTGTGCTTTATACTTGGCTAGAAAATAGCACTAGGAGAATCCAAACGGCTTTCTTACGCCTACAATAGCGTTATAATATTTTATTTCTGGTTGATCTGCTGGTGGCTGTCCCTTGCTGCAGAGCATCTTACTACAAATTGTGAGGAATTTTAGTTAGTGCGACTTGACCTTTGTGTTTAGCGGCTTAGTGACGCATATCAATCGCAGACAACGAAGTGGGAACAATTTATTCAGGGGTTGGAAATTGTCAATTAGGCACAGTCTGCCAGTTTTCTTTTTATTTAATACGATTTATTTGTTAATACTCAGCGTCATCTCACTCATCTGGCATAGCAGTGATGCTTTATCCTTTGCTAGAAAATAGCATAAAAGGAGAAAAAACCGAACCAACAAGCTTACTTTACCACACATAGCGTTTATAGTATTTTATTTCTGGTTGATACTGCCTGGTGGCTGGTCCTTGCTGCAGTGCATTACATCTACTACCAAATTGTGAGTAATTTGTAGTGTAGATTGCTACCTTTTGTGTTAGCGTTGTGACGCACATATCCTCGCAATAAGACGCCCGAAGTGGGAAAATTTATTAGGGGTGGTGTATTCAATTAGCACATCTGCCAGTTTCTTTATTTTACTTTCATTTTTTATAGTTTTAATCACGTAGCGTCATCTATATGGCTTAGCAGTGTGTGCTTTTTCACATACTTGGCTAGAAATAGCCATAGGAGAATCCAAACGTCTACTTACGCCACAATAGGTTATACTATATTTTATGGTGGATTCTGGTGATCTGGCTTGGCTTGTCCTTGATGCAGTGCATCTACACACAATAGTGAGGAATTTGTAGTGAGACTTGGACCTTTGTGTTTAGCGCTTATTGCGCACATATATCCATCGCAAAAGGACCGAGGAGGTTGGGGAAAATTTATTAGGGTGGGATTTCAATTAGGCAACAGCTCGCCATTTTGTCCTTTTTTCAAGTTATTTAACGTTTATTTTTTCATGACTCACGCGTCATCTCTATCTGGCACTAGCGTGATTTGCATGAACTTGGCTAGCAAATTCCATAGGAAATAAAACACAGCGTACTTACGCCTACATAGCGTGATTATATTCCGTTCATGCTATATTTTCTGGTTGATCTGCTGGGGGCTGTCCTTTGCTGCAGTGATCGACTACCAAATTGTGAGGAATTGTGTAGGTGGAGACTTTGCGAACCTGTGTGTTAGCGCTTAGGACGCATAATACCCGCAAAACCTGAAGTGGGAAATTTATTAGGGGGTTGGATTCAATTAGGAAGAGTCCTGCCAGTTTGCTTTTTATTTTACATTACGTGTGTATTCTTTTAATACCGTCAGCGTCCCATCGTCATTGGCAATAGCAGTGTGTCCTTCAATTGGCTAAAAATAGCCATCGGAGAATCCAAAACGCCTTTACTTCACGCCTACATGATCGTTACTATATATTTTATTTTGGGTTGATATGCTTGGTTGGCTGTCTTGCTGCAGTGCCTCTAACTACAAAATTTGTGAGAAATTGTAGTGAGCTTTGCGACCTTTGTGTTTAGTAGCGCTTAGTGACGCCACAATCCATCGCAAAGACCGAAGTGGAAAAGTTATTAGGGGGTTGGATTTCATTAATTAGGGCACAGTCTGGCTGCCATTTCCTTTTTTTAGTTTAATTTAACGTTTTATTTTTTTTCATAACACTAGCGTTCATCCTCACTCTTGCAAAGCAGTGTGCTTTCATACTTGGCTAGAAAATAGCCATAGGGAGAATCCAAAACGGACTAACTTAACCTATCCATAAGCTTATAATATATTTATTTCTGGTGTGATCTCGCTGGTGGCTTCGTCCTTGCTGCCGTGGCATCTACTCCAAAGTGTGAGAATTTGTTAGTAAGACTTTGTCGACCGTTGTGTTAGCGCCTTAAGTGACGCACTATCCATCCAATCGCAAAAGACCGAGTGGGGAAAATTTATTAGGGGTTGGACTTTCAATTAGGCACAGTCTGCCATTTCCTTTTTTTTATTACGTTTATTTTTTCAATAAATCGTCCAGCGTCATCTCATCTTCGCACTAGCAGTTTGCTTCATACTGCGTTGCATGAGAAATAGCCACTAGCACAGGAATCCATAGTTTGGTTTTAAAAAAACTCAAAAACACAAAAAAAAAAACCAACAAAAAACCCAAAAAAAAAACAAAAAGTTTAACAAAAAAAAGAAGAGAAAATCATATACTTTTCATTTTCAAAATACTTTGAACCCGGGGCTAGGGAGGGGTAGGGCTGAGGCGGTAGAGGCGAGGTCGGGGGTAACGTGGCCAGCAATCCAACTACTGCAGGGGTCAGAGGCCGGTGGGTCCTGGCGTGGACGCACCACCGCTGATGAGGGAGAGGGGACGCCGCAGAGCACTCCCTAGGTTATGTACTGAAGTCAACGGGACTCGGGGTGTAGAGCAACTGTTGAGGCCAACATGCAACAAGTGAATTTTCGTGGATTGCCGACAATGCTTCGAAGGCAATTTGTTACCACAGTCGTGTTCCACGTCAGTCCACCCATGTCACCAGAGAACTCGGCACCTTCTCAGCTCCTGCACCTACTCCTCACCCACCAGTCTGGGTTCCCCTCCCAGCAAAATTTGCCATTGAAAAACCGGCATACTCTGAGGATGTTTTCCGTGACCCCTTCTCCCAGTTCACAACACCAATTGGTCCGGTTTGCCTGTCTGTAGGAGACAATTTCCGATGCCCAGGTTTTCCCCATCGCAGTCTGTGGGTGTATGATGACCCTTCTGAGACGTAGTGGAGAAGTTGTGTAAATAGGTGTCCGACATGAGGAGAACACGGTGGTTCAGACAGTGAGTTAAGTTGTTGTCAGGGGGAAGTCCGTAGGGGGGAGCGACGGAGGAATCGGAGAATGATAGGTGATGAACCCATAGCGGTTGAGAGGTGGGCTCGGGTAAACACAGTGATTTGATGAGACGGAGGAGAGTCCTCGACCAGACAGGTGGAAGAGGGCAGTGGGGTGGGTAGTCCAAGACGGATAGGCCAGGTACAGAGCAGGTGCCTAGTCGCCAATTTTGTCACGTAGGAAGCTCCCGTGTGGTCGAGGGCTCCCGCGGGCGAGGGCTAGAATTTCAGAAGTCTGAGGTTTTATAAGGAAACCCCGATGACCCGAGGACTGTGGGTGTGCAACCTTTGCCAAAACCAGGATCAGCAGGGGTTCCACCAACACCATCTTAACTACCACCAATATGCGCAGGCATTATTAATGCTGAACACCCCACTCAGTGGCACCAAGCCCTTCACCTCCGGCAGTGTCACACCACATGCTCCTTCCCCTGTTGTCAGCTGATAGCGCCCCCTTCCCAGCCCTCGCCAAAGACCACCAGACAAACCCCATCGTCCGCCTCTACTTCCCGGTCCACACGCATCCACCAGTCGTTATGCTCTCGCATCCATAACCCCAGTACGTCTAGAGCGGAACGGAAATATAGTGTTCAAACCCACCGCACGACCCAAGCCCCTTAATGTCCACATCTCCAGATGCTTAGCCTGGGAGATGTGCCTATAGGTTGTAGTAGACGAGGCCTTTCAAACCTAATGGCGGCGGCACCGCACCTCGGTATGTCGGTCCCCCAGCCGCCACTACTTTTCTCCGATGTGCCGTCCCAGCTGCAACCAGCACGTGTCATACAAAACATCATCCTGCCCTGACAACGCTGTTTTCTGACAATGTCCATGACCACTGACAGTGACGAGGGCTGCCGGGCAGGGCCACTATGTATTGATGAACGCCCATTGGGTTAACTTGGTGGAGGCGGGACGCAGATCTGAACGCTGCTGCTGGTCATATACGCGCCGACGTCCGAGGATTGCGGGCCTACCTCTGGGCCAGGTCTTTCAGGCTACTATGCCGCCTCCTCCCCTCCCACCCCTCCTCCACACCTCCTCCTCGACTACCATCCGTGGACATGGCGCATCATTCCTGCTCTAGCAACAGCAGCAATTGCGTCGCTAACAACAGCAGGGGTGTCTCAAACTGGCTGAGCGTAGGCGATACAAGGCACACGGCCCACAATATTACAGGGCTCAGTGCAACGGCGCAGACTCGAGCTGTTGGGCTGCGCACCGCTTGAACTGACCTAGGTCATGGTGTGCTTGACAACGGCCAGTAAACCTGGTCGCCTCTGCAACTGCATGCATGACCACATGTACCTATGCCTGGCCCATGTGTTAAATCTGATTAGTTCGGCGTTCTCAGACTTTACCCCAATCTGTCTGATTTTGCTCACGAAGGTCGGCCGCATCTGTGCGTTCAGTGTTTCAGAAGTCCAGCCGATGCTGCCATACCTCAGGGCAGCGCAGCGCACGCCGGTCCGGTAATCGGCCGCTCCACCGACTGTGGTGCGCCTTGCCCACGTAGGTGGAATTTCACATATAATGTTATCCGAGTTTACCACATCGCAGAGCGATGTAGACTCCAGATGTCAACTTCCACCAGAACTGGTCGATTCATGTCAGGTCACGCGTCCTCAAGTCTCCAATGGGAGTGGAAAGTGGCTGTCTGATATCTGTCAGGTGTATGTAACTTGAGGAGTCACACAGATTTCAGTGGCGAGCGCGCATCTAATCACATTCATCCACCGTGCCTTGGTGTTTGAAAAAACTCTTCTGATCAAGCATGAAGTCGGACAGAGTTGGCCTCGTCACAGAGACGGGGAAGAAATTCCCCTTGTTGACGTGCCCAAAAGCAAAGCACCCATAGGTCTGTTTCTCAGCGCATTATATGGAGGAGTGGAAGAGGTGAGGAGGAAGCGGAGGAGAAGTTGGCGAGACACAAGAGGGGACCATGGTCAGTCCTTCATGTTCAGCGGTATGGCAGAAGAAGAGGCGTTGGAGGGGTGGAGGCGGAGGAAAATGGACGTCAGGCCAGTGAGGGGATGAATCTTTAGCGTTGGCGTAATCTGGAGCATATGGCAGTTCATGCTAGGGCTGCCTATCCCGTGACTCGCGTTCAAAGGAATTATTTCCAGAACCGATACTGGGTATTCCTCTCCTGACCCACGGTACAAGCAAATCTTTCCACTCTCATCCTGGAGAGAAAGGAGTGTGAGAAGCTATGATACCAGCAGGCTGTGCAACAAGCTGAAACAGTATTTCCCTTCTGACAGCGCTACGCAGAGTGCGTTAGTAGTTCTGCGGGACAGAAGTAGCGAGGGAGAGTAGGGGAGCAGGCAGCTGTGTCCAGCACTGGCAAGGGTCGCTTTAACAAGGCTTTGCCAGCTTTATGTCACCCAGCAAGGAACGTCACTGTCCCAGTTTCCGGCAGAGTAGGGCTGATCTTACAGAAAGATGTTGAGGAGAGTACCATAGCTGACCATACCACGTCCAAATGATCCACAGGCCACCCTAAAACTACTGGTTTCAAAGCTGCGCAAATGTGGCACGACACTGGAGCTGTACGGCCTTGGAGGGTCTGCCTTGGCAATGTCCGCTCGCGTGGTGTCCGAGCGGGTTTTCAGTGCAGCTGGTGTGGCATCATCACCAATAAAGAGTACACGCCGTCGACTGACAGCGTGAAGGGACGCTATTAAGATGAATAATAAAGCCTGATTTCTCATAATTTCCAATCTCAACCAGGTGAAGGAAGCTCAACATGAATAATTTTATGCCACTCCTCCTCATTCTAATTTTCCTCCTTGTTCCTCTTTGTACCTAACGCAGAGGAAATGGCTGTAATTTTTTGACAGGGCCCACTGGCCGGCTCTAGCGAATAGTTACTTATGCATTAATTTTTATGGAGGCACCTACCCGTCCTCGTTTTAAAACAATTTTGGAAAGTGCCAACATACAGGCACTCAATCTATTAAATTTTTTGGGGGGGGCCACCTACCTGCTCTCTGGTTTGAAAACTTTTTGGACTGGCACATACAGCACAATTATTCATTTTTCGGGAGGGCCACCTACCTGCTCATCTGGTTTTGAAAAAAAATTTTTGGACGCCCAAATTACAGGCAATCAATCTATCTCAGTTTTCTGGCGGGCCACCTACGCGCTCATCTGGTTTGAAAACTTTTTGGACTGCCACATCAGGCACTCAATCTATTTCATATTTCTGGAGGCACCTACCTGCTCCTCTGGTTTGAAAGTTTTTTGGACTGCCAACCGACAGGCACTATCCAAAATTAAATTGTCTCCATAGCAGCCTCAAACGTTGTCTCCATTGCGACCTCCAAAATTCGTCCATATAGCTGCTCCATAGCATGTTCCCCTTACACCGAGGGTGTCAGGCAGGAAATTTGCGGTGGTTTCATGGATTCCAAATCAAAGTTGTTAAACTTGTCACCACCCTGCTGTGTATCCACAAAATATTACTGCAAACTTTACCCTTTACGGTTAATTATTCAGCGTTCTGCGCATCTGTTTACATTCCCCTCACCAGCCATATCCCAAATATAAGAACGCTACTACACTGAAATTGGCCAGGCTGGGGTACCGAGTCGGACCAGGGGCTGTCATGATACGGCGACGCAAGAGGATTGCGGGGCTCCTAGGTCGGTCTCAAGGCCTACTATACATCTCCTCCTCACCACCCTCCTCCACCTCCTCCGCCGAATTACCATCCGTGGCATGGCGCCATCAGTCGGGAGGGAGCGTTACCCGAAATATTTCCGTTTTGCGCCGATTGTACCTTGAATTGCCCCCGGGTTTTTGGCGCACGGCGGATCGGCATGGCGCAGGGCGCCGGCATGCGCGCGACGGAAATCGGGGGGCGTGGCCGGAACGAAAAACCCGACGTATTCGGAAAAAAAACCGACCGCATAAAAAAAAAATGTGGTAGCGAAAATTTCAATCACCTTCATGGGTAGGCCTGTGTATTTCGAGGGCTTCCAGCGGACTTAAGCGCAGCAGCGCCACCTGGTGGACGGCGGGCGTGAGGAACTGCATTGATGAATTCCCGGCCGGACCGCAACCAGCGCGGAGAACCGCCCTGGATCCGCGACACGGACCAGGTAATAAATGTGCCCCAGTGTCCGCACTATCAAATAAGACAAAACGACAATCATCTCCAGTCAGATGAGGTAGGCCGCAAGAACCTAGTGCCCCACACGTTCCGCCATGAAAAGGTTCCTTAAGGGTAAAGAGGAATGTGAATTCGTGATATTTAGGAAATTATTAGTAAATTTAATAGTCGCAACCAATATGTTAAGCAGGCCATATGGATGGCATCTGCAATGAAGTGAGTGTGGACGCCGGCCGTCTGCGCATGTGCGTCGGATTAAAGAGACAACACAATCCTCACCTCTGCTTGGGTCCATCTCACGTGACACAGCCACTCCACCAACCAGACCGCCTGGCCGTTGCGTAAGCCATGGAAACCCGTGAGGACCTGTTCATAAGTTGGAATAGAAGCAACAAAGATGTATGCTGTAGCGTGACTGCCAAGCTCAGGGAAACAAGGAAGAAGTGGTATATAAGGATTCAGATGTGACTAGAAGATGAGAGGAAATACTCGTCAAGCTTGATGCTCGTTCGAGCATTAGCGTAATCGAAACTGCTCGATGCTCGGACGAATACTTAGCCCGCTCGAGAAAACTGGAAGCTCCGACGTTTTGCTTTTTGGGGCCAGAAAACAGAGCCAATCACCAAGCCCAGGAGACTATGAACTTCCACCCAGAATGGACGTGGTCCCTTACACGTCGATAGGCAGTGGTTGGTGCCAGATCAGGTGACCTGCTAGACTAGCCCCTGCATGAGCTGCATCTTTGGATCATTCTGTCGCGGATGCCGCTAGGGAGAGAGCTGCTGCTGGTCAGGGAAAGCGAGGCTGTTCAATGAATAGTGTAGTGCAGGAGTGATTCTACAAGAACCCACAGCCCCTTCTTAGGGCTACAATAACGTTACTATTTTTTTTTTTTTTATTTGCACAGCTAGTACAAATTGTGAGGAAATTTGCGGGGGACTTGCTACCGTTGTGTTTAGACCGTAGTGACACACAATCCACGCTCAAACACCAAAGTGGGAAAATTTTAGGGGTTTGATTTCAATTAGGCACAGTCTGCCATTGACTTTATTTTACGTTTATTTTTTTCATAACTCAGCGTTCATCTCATCTGGCATAGCAGTGTGCTTTCATACTTGGCTAGAAAATAGCATAGGAGAATCCAAACGCTATCTTACGCTCAATAGCGTTATATAGATTTTATTTCTGGGTTGATCTTATGTGGCGGGCCTGCTGCAGTGCACTACTACCAAATTGTGAGGAATTTGTGTGAGACTTGCGACCTTTGTGTTTAGCGCTTCGTGGACGCACGATCCCACGCATAAGACCGAAAGTGGGAAAAATTATGGGGTTGGATTTCAATTAGGACAGTCTGCCAGTGTTATTTTATTTTACGTTTATTTTTTAATAACTAGCGTCATCTCATCTGGCCATAGCAGTGGTGCCTTTCAGACTTGGCTAGAAAAAATAGCCCATAGGAGAATCCAAACAGCTTACTTACGCCTACAATAGCCGTTAATATATTTTATGTCTGCGTATCTGCTGGTGGCTGTCCTGCTGCAGTGCATCTACTCCAAATGTGAGGAATGTTGTAGTGAGACTGACGACCTTTGTTGTTTAGCGGATTAGTGACGCACAATCCATCGCAAAGGGACCCGAAGTGGGAAAATGTATTAGGGTGGATTTCAATTAGCAACAGTCTGCCAGTTTCTTTTATTGTACGTTATTTTTTTATTAAATCAGCGTCATCCTCATCTCGGCATAGCAGTGTGCTTTCATACTTGGCCAGAAAATAGACATAGGAGAATCAAACGCTTACTTACGCCTACAATAGCGTTTATCTATTTTATTTCTGGTGATCTGCTGGTGGACTGTCCTTGCTGCAGTGCATCTACTACCGAAAATTGTGAGGAATTTGTAGTGAGGATGGCGACTTGTGTTTAGAGCTTAGTGGGCGCACAGATCATCGACAAAGACCGAAGGGGAAAAATTTATTAGGGGTTGGATTTCAATTAGGCACAGTCTGCCATTTCTTTTTATTTTACGTCGGATTTTTTATAACCGCAGCGTCAATCTCATCTTGGCATGCAGGTGCTTTCATACTTGGCTAGAAAATAGCCATAGGAGAATTCCAAACAGCTTACTTACGCCTACAATGCGTTATATATATTTTATTCTGCATTTAAAAAAAAAATTGTGTCGCGAAAATTTCACTCACCTTCATCCTGGGTAGGCCGGTGTATTTCGAGGCATTCCAGCGGACTTCAGCGCAGCAGCGCCACCTGGTGGACGGCGGAGGAACTGCATTGATGAATCCCGGCCGGACCCGAATCCAGCGCAGAGAACGCGCCGCTGGATCGCGAACGGACCAGGTAAGTAAATGTGCCCCAGTGACTCTGCCCAGTGGCGTAACTAGGGTCCACTGGGCCCCGGGACAAAATTCCTAATGGGGCCCCCCGCCCCTCCCCAACTATACCTAAAAAAAACCCCTCAAAACCCTTTCTGCTAACCGATATTTCAGTGATTATTACATATTCTGCCCACCCCACAATGAGTTATTAAATATACTCTCCCCCCATAATGAATTATTAAATATTCTCCCCCCCGCGCAGAGAACGCGCCGCTGGATCGCGAACGGACCAGGTAAGTAAATGTGCCCCAGTGTCCGCAATATAAATAGACAAAATACATATCTCCAGTTCCAGATGAGGTAGGCGCCAAGAACCCTAGTGCCCCACACGTTCCGCCATGAAAAGGCTTCCTTAAGGGTAAAGGTGAATGTGAATTCAGTGATATTTATGTAAATATATAGTATAATTAATAAGTTGCACCTATATGTTAAGCAGCCATCTGATGGCATCTGCCATGAAGTGAGTGTGGACGCCGGGCCGTCTGCGCATGTGCCGGCTCGGATACAGAGAGACAGACACAATCCTCCACCTCCTGCTTGTGTCCATCTCACGTGACACAGCCGCCACACCCCCAGACCGCCTGGCCCGTTGCGTAGCCATGGAAACCCGTGAGGACCTGTCATAGTTGGACTAGAAGCAACAAAGATGTATGCTGTAGCGTGATCTGCCAAGCTCAGGGAAACAAGGAAAGAAGTGGAAAGGATCAGATGTGAACTAGAGATGAGCGAACATACTCGTCCAAGCTTGATGCTCGTTCGAGCATTAGCGTACTCGAAACTGCTCGTTGCTCGGACGAATACTTCGCCCGCTCGAGAAAATGGCAGCTCCCGCCGTTTTGCTTTTTGGCGGCCAGAAACAGAGCCAATCACAAGCCAGGAGACTCTGCACTCCACCCAGCACGACGTGTAAGGGTACCACGTCATGCTGGGTGGAGTGCAGAGTCTTCTGGCATAGCAGTGTGCTTTCATAGTTGGCTAGAAAATAGCCATAGCAATAGGATAGCATCGTTTGGTTTTAAAAACTAAAAAACACAAAAAAAAAACAAAAAAAAACCACAAAAAAAAAGTAAAAATAAAATTAAACTTATAACTTTCATTTTCAAAATGTTTAACCCGAGGGCTAGGGGTAGAGGACGAGGGCGGGGACGTGGGCGATCAACTACTTCATGTCTGAAGTTACTGGGACTCGTGGTAGAGCACTGTTGAGGCCAGAACAGTGCGAACAGGTGATGTCGTGGATTGCCGACAATGCTTCGAGCAATTTGTCCACCAGTCAGTCTTCCACACAGTCCACCCATGTCACCGAAATCGGCACTCCTCCAGCTCCTGCACCTCAGCCTCCTCCCCCCCAGTCTGCCCCCTCCCAGGAAAATTTGGCATTTGAACTGGCATACTCTGAGGAACTGTTTTCTGGACCCTTCCCAGAGTCACAAACCACTTGTCCGGTTGCTGCTGAGCTCTTTTCCGATGCCCAGGTTTTACACCGGTCGCAGTCTGTGGGTGATGATGACCTTCTTGACGTAGTGGAAGAAGTGTGTAAAGAGGTGTCCGACGATGAGGAGACACGGTTGTCAGACAGTGGTGAAGTTGTTGTCAGGGCAGGAAGTCCAAGGGGGGAGCAGACTGAGGGATCGGAGGATGATGAGGTGACAGACCCAAGCTGGGTTGAGAGGCCGGGTGAACACAGTGCTTCTGAGACGGAGGAGAGTCCTCGACCAGAACAGGTTGGAAGAGGCAGTGGTGGGGCCAGACGGAGAGGCAGGGCCAGAGCTGGTGCATCAGCGCCAAATGTGTCACGTAGTGAAGCTCCCGAGGCGAGGGCTAGATTTTCAGAAGTCTGGAGGTTCTTTAAGGAAACACCGGATGACCGACGGACTGTGGTGTGCAACCTTTGCCAAACCAGGATCAGCAGGGATTCCACCACTACTAGCTTAACTACCACCAGTATGCGCAGGCATATGAATGCTAAACACCCCACTCAGTGGCACCAAGCCCGTTCACCTCCGGCCGTGCACACCACTGCTCCTTCCCCTGTGTCAGCTGATAGTCAGCCCACTGCCCAGGACCCTGGCCCAAAAACCCCATCGTCGCCTCCACGATCCTCCACAGCATCCACCAGCGTTCAGCTCTCCATACCCCAGATGCTGGAGCGGAAAAGGAAATATAGTGCAACCCACCCGCACGCCCAAGCCCTCAATGTCCACATCTCCAGATTGCTTAGCCTGGAGATGCTGCCCTATAGGCTGGTAGAGACCGAGGCCTTTCGCAACCTCATGGCGGCGGCCGCCCCTCGGTATTCTGTCCCCAGCTGCCACTACTTTTCCTGATGTGCCGTCCCAGCCCTGCACCAGCACGTGTCAGACAACATCATCCGTGCCCTGACCAACGCCGTTTCTGACAAGGTCCACCTGACCACGGACACGTGGACGAGTGCTGCCGGGCAGGGCCACTATATATCGCTGACGGCACATTGGGTTAACTTGGTGAAGGCTGGGACCGAGTCTGACCCTGCGGCTGGTCATATACTGCCGACGCCGAGGATTGCGGGGCCTACCTCGGTCCAGGTGTTTCAGGCCTACTATGCCTCCTCCTCCTCCCACCCCTCCTCCACCTCCCCCGCCGAACTACCATCCGTGGGCATGGCGCCATCAGTCGCTAGCTCTAGCCACAGCAGCAGTGCCGTCGCTAAGCGACAGCAGGCGGTGCTCAAACTGCTGAGCCTAGGCGATAAAAGGCACACCGCCCAAGAACTATTACAGGGCATCACGGCGCAGACTGATCTGTGGCTGGCACCGCTGAACCTGAAGCCAGGCATGGTTGTGTGTAACCTGGTGGCAGCTCTGCAACTCGGCAGACTGACACATGTGCCATGCCTGGCCCATGTGTTAAATCTGATAGTTCAGCGGTTCCTCAAGACATACCCCAATCTGTCTGATTTGCTCACGAAGGTGCGCCGCATCTGTGTGCATTTCAGGAAGTCCAGCACAGATGCTGCCACTCTCAGGGCAGCGCAGCGCCGCCTCCAACTGCCCGCTCACCGACTGTTGTGCGACGTGCCCACGAGGTGGAATTTAACATTAACCATGTTATCCAGAGTTTACCAGCAGCGCAGAGCGATTGTAGACTGCCAGATGTCAACTTCCACCAGAACTGGTAGTCAGGTCAGTCAGCTTCCTCAAGTCTACAATGAGGAGTGGACGTGGATGTCTGATATCTGTCAGGTGCTGAGTAACTTCGAGGAATCAACACAGATGGTCAGTGGCGATGCCGCCATCATCAGCCTCACCATCCCGCTGCTTGGCCTGTTGAAAAACTCTCTGATCAGCATGAAGTCGGAAGCTTTGCGCTCGTCACAAGAGACGGGGGAAGAAGATTCCCTTGTTGATAGCCAAAGCACCCTCAGGTCTGTTTCTCAGCGCATATCGGAGGAGGTGGAGGTGGAGGAGGATGAGGAGGAAGAGGAGGAGAATGTTGGCGAGACACAAGAGGGGACCATTGTTCAGTCCTTCACTGTTCAGCGTGTATGGGCAGAAGAAGAGGAGTTGGAGGAGTTGGAGGAGGAGGAAATGGACAGTCAGGCCAGTGAGGGGAGTGAATTCTTGCGCGTTGGTACTCTGGCGCATATGGCAGATTTCATGCTAGGCTGCCTATCCCGTGACCCTCGCGTTCAAAGAATTTATTCCAGCACCGATTACTGGGTGTTCACTCTCCTGGACCCACGGTACAAGCAAAATCTTTCCACTCTCATCCCTGCAGAGGAAAGGAGTGTGAGAATGCATGAATACCAGCAGGCCCTGGTGCACAAGCTGAAACAGTATTTCCCTTCTGACAGCGCTAGCGGCAGAGTGCGTAGTTCTGCGGGACAAGTAGCGAGGGAGAGTAGGCGAGCAGGCAGCTTGTCCAGCACTGGCAAGGGTACGCTTTACAAGGCTTTTGCCAGCTTTATGTCACCCCAGCAAGACACTGTCACCTGTCCCCAGTCTCGGCAGAGTAGGGCTGATCTTTACAGAAAGATGGTGAGGGAGTACGTAGCTGACCATACCATCGTCCTAAATGATCACACAGCTCCCTACAACTACTGGGTTTCAAAGCTGGACATGTGGCACGAACTGGCGCTGTACGCCTTGGAGGTTCTTGCCTGCCCTGCCGCTAGCGTCTTGTCCGAGCGGGTTTTCAGTGCAGCTGGTGGCATCATCACCGATAAGCGTACACGCCTGTCGACTGACAGCGCTGACAGGCTGACGCTTATTAAGATGAATAAAGCCTGGATTTCTCATAATTTCCAATCTCCACCAGGTGAAGGAAGCTCAACCTGAATAATGTATGCACTCCTCCTCCTCATTTTCCTCCTTCTCCTTCTCTTTGTACACTAAAGCAGAGGAAACTGGCTATTTTTTGACAGGGCCCACTGGCTCTAGCTATAGTACTCTATGCATTTAATTTTTCTGGAGGGCCACCTACCCGGTCCTCTGTTTTAAACAATTTTTGGGACTGCCACATACAGGCACTCAATCTATTCAATTTTTCTGGAGGGCCACCTACCTGCTCCTCTGTGTTGAAAACTTTTTTGGACTGCCACATACAGGCACTATCCAAATTAAATTGTCTCCATAGCAGCCTCCACACGTTGTCTCCATTGCTACCTCCAAAAGTCGGCCATATAGCTGCCTCCATACATCGTCCCCTTATCAAACGAGGTGTGTCAGGCAGAAATTTGGGTTGTTTTCATGGATTCCACATCAAAGTTGTTAACTTTGTTGCCACCCTGCTGTGTTATCCACAAAATATACTGGCAAACTTTTATGATTAACCGATATTATTTCAGCGCTTCTTGCGCATCTGTTGATTACACTGCTGTGTAATCCACAAAATATACTGCCAAACTTTTACCATTTACCGATATTATTTCAGCGCTTCTTGCGCATCTGTTTACATTCCCCTCAACCGCCATATCCCAAACTTATAAGAACGCTACTACACTTAACTTGGTGGAGGCTGGGACCGAGTCTGACCCTGGGGCTGGTCATATACTGCTGACGCCGAGGATTGCGGGGCCTACCTCGGTCCAGGTCTCAAAGGCCTACTATACCTCCTCCTCCTCCCACCCCTCCTCCTCCTCCTCCGAATTACCATCCGTGGGCATGGCGCCATCAGTCGGTAGCTCTAGGCACAGCAGCAGTGCCGTCGCTAAGCAACAGCAGGCGGTGCTCAAACTGCTGAGCCTAGGCGATAAAAGGCACACCGCCCAAGAGCTATTACAGGGCATTCCACATCAAACTTGTTAACTTTGTCGCCACCCTGCTGTGTAATCCACAAAATATACTGGCAAACTTTTATCATTTACCGATATTATTTCAGCGCTTCTTGCACATCTGTTTACATTCCTCTCACCCGCCATATCCCAAACTTATAAGAACGCTACTACACTTGATCCTTAACTTGGTGGCTCACGCGCGGGAAACCCGAGTCTGACACCTGGGGCGGTCATATACTCTGCCGACCCGATGATTTGTCGGGGCTACCTTCGGTCCAGGTTCAAAGGCCTCTATCCTCCATCCTCCTCCCACCCCTCCTCCCCTCCTCCTCCTCCTAATTAGCATCCTGGGCATGGCGGCCATCAGTCGTGAGCTCTAGGCACAGCAGCAGTGCCGTCGCTAAGCGACAGCAGGCGGTTGCCAACTGCTGAGTCCTAGTCGATAAAAGCACACCGCCCAGAGCTATTCAGGTCAGCTCCACATCAAACTTGTTAACCTTTGTAGCCACCCTGCTGTGTGTAATCCACAAATATACGGCAAAACTTTTAATCATTTACCGATATTTTTCACGCTTCTTGCGCATCTTTTACCTTCCCCTCACCCCGCCATTCCCAAACGTTATAAAGAAACGCTACTCACTTGATCACAACAACTTGATCTTCTCAAAAGGTTCTTAGAAGTGCTGTTGGGTAGCCTAGATACAGGGGCCTTGGATTTGTCGAAAGCTCGCCGGCGCGGAGCGCCATCGCCATCCCAGATCCAACTAACAAGTTTTTAACTTGCAGCACCTTTATCTACTACTATTCACTGCCTTCCATACAGTCATCCCTTATCAACGAGCGGTGTCAGGCAAATTTTCAGGTGTTTTTCACCAGATACATAGTGGAGAAGACGCGGCCCATCTGTCGCCGTGCCATGCTGGGAGACCTGATTGCATCATAGCAGTGCAATATGGAGGCCCCTTATCTGTCGCTCTTAACTCATGGAACCATTTCCGTAAAAACAATCAAAATAGCACACTTATGCTATTCCCATTATTCCTACTGGTGCAATATTCAAACGACCCCGCCCTGCCTTTGAAAATTATAATTTTTTTAAAGTAAACGCTTCTGGCCCCCAGGCCCTTTTTGGGTGGGGAGAGCCAAGAGAGACAGGGGCTGGACAGGCGAAAAGCTCGCCTGGCAGCGACTCGCCACTCCATCCCAAGATTTAGGCACCTCAGAGGCATCCATGCATGCTGCCCCCTTGCTGTTTCCCGTCCATTTCGCCCCACAGGCGTCCACCAATGTCTCCAGTGGCGCAACTTTCAACTGTCTATAACTCCCCCACGACGCTGGAGCACGAGAGGATCTGCAAGTCATCATCCCCTTATCAAACGAGCTGTGGTCACGTAGCAGAATTTTCAGTGTTTCACCAGATACATAGTGGCAACTTCGGGCGCGTCTGTCGCCGCCATTCTGGAGACCTGCATTCTGCAGTTGGCATCTAGTAAGCGGCAATAATGATTCCCCATACTGTCGTCTCTTAATCAATGGAAGTCTCTCCATGGCTGCCCCTCCAAATGTCGTCCCCTATCAAACGAGCTTTCAGGCAGGCTCATTTTTCGGGTGTTTTACCAGATAACGCTTGGAACTTTGGTCACTATGGTCCCACCATGCTGTGTTATCGACGGAGAAATATCCCGTCATCCTTTTGTTCACAGAGGAAATAATTTGATGCGCTTCCTTGCTCACCTCCTTTGGTTCCTCTCTGCCACCCATTGGGTTGAAAGCCTGAGTCCATTTAGTGGTATTCGCCATGCCACTCTCTAGCCCCGCTGCTAGCCCCATTGGCCTAGTTCTGCTGCCGTCCCCGTATAGTGTCAGGGTCAATTATTGGATGTTTATCGATGCATCTTTATAGCTTCATTCATGTTCCCTGTCCTGATGGCCATGCTGTTGCCCTAAATTTTGGCATAATGGTGTCATTTTAAGCATCTCAGAGGCATCCAGGCATGCTGCCACCTGCGTCTTTCCTGTCCATTTCCGTGTGTTGCCATCCTTTCTGAGGTTTCCCAGGTGTTTTGGCCAAGCTTCCTGTGGCAAGCCATGGCCCCTTGAAAATGCTCGAGTCTCCATTGACTCAGGGGCTCGTTATTCGAGACGAGCACCTCGAGCATCGTAGGAAAAGTTCGTCTCGCATAAAACTAGTACCAACGAGCATTTTAGTTGCTCCTCATCTCTAGAAACAATTAAAATAGCATCCATATTGCATGATTATTTGCTATTTTTCTTGGTTCCACCCCCCAACCTCCTCAAGGAATTAGATACCTTGGAGAGACTATGTAATTTTTAAAATCAATATGCAAATCAGAAGTTTTGTAGCTAAACCGACCCGTTGTCTCTCTCCTGCAATCCTTTAATTTGAAGGGTTCCTCTACCGCCATAAAAGATTTTAGGCATCCACCTCCCAGCAGACCCGACCAAACTACCATATAAATTTTATACAAAAGGTTCTTAGAAGTGCTGTTTGGGGAGTAGCTAGAGACAGGGGCTTGGATTGGCTAAGAGCCGCCAGCTCCATCCCAAGATCAACAACATAGTTTTAACGTGCAAGCACCTTAATCTACTACTAGTTCACTGCTCCAACCTGGTCCCCTTATCAAACGAGCTGTGTCAGGCAGAATTTTCAGTGTTTCACAGATACATAGTGGAACGCGGCCCATCTGTGCCGCCATGCTGGAGACCTGAAGTTGCAATCATAGCAGCGCAATATGGATGCCCCATCTGTCGCTCTTAATCATGGAAACCATTTCCGTAAAAACAATTATTAAAAATAGAACCACATCGCATTCAATTATCTAGGTGAAATATTCAAACGACCCACGCTGTTTGAAAAATTATAATTTTTCAAAGTAAACGCTTCTGGCCCCCAGGCCCATTTTGGGTGGGGGAGGACCGAGAGACAGGGGCTTGGACAGGCGAAAGCTCGCCTGGCAGCGGACCGCCACTCCATCCCAAGATTAGGCAGCCTCAGAGATCCATGCATGCTGCCCTGCTGTTTCCGTTCCATTTGCCTCCCGACCGACGTCCACCAATGTCTCCATGCGCAACTTTCACTGTCTATACCCAGACGCTGGAGCACGAGAGGATATGCAGACATCTCCCCTTATCAAACGAGCTGTGTCAGGCGAATTTTCAGGTGTTTACCAGATACATAGTGGATCCGGCCCATCGTCGCCGCCATGCTGGAGACCTGCAGTGCAATATAAGGCAATATGGTGCCCCACTGTCGTCTTAATCATGGAAGTCTCTCCAGCTGCCTCAATGTCGTCCCCTATCAAACGAGCGTGTCAGTTTTATCGGTGTTTACAAGATACGTTATGGAACTGGTCACTATGTCGCCACCATGCTGTGTTATCAGACAAATATACGCACCTTTGTCAGAGGAAATAAGGTCTACGGCGCTTCTTGCTCATGCGCATCCAAATGTCGTCCCATTATCAAAACGAGCTGTCGGTCCATTTTGGGTGTTTCACCAGTGGTTAGGAACTTGGTCACTATGTCGCCCATGTGTGTTATCATAAATTACGTCCACCTTTTGTTCACAGAGGAAATAATTTCAGCGACTTCTTGCTCACCTCCTTTGGTTCCTCTCTGCCACCCATTGGTTTGAAGCCTGAGTCCATTTAGGGTATGTCGCCATGCACTCTCTAGCCTGCCGCTGTGCCGCTGCCTCTGCATGCCGTCCCCTATAGTGTCAGGTCAATTATTGGATGTTTTAGATGCTATCTAGCTTCATTCTGTCACTCTGTCATGGCCATGCTGTTGCCCATAATTTTGGCATAATGGTGCGATTAAGCAGCCTCAGAGGCATCCATGCATGTGCCCCTGCTGTTCCTGTCCATTTTCCGTGGTGTTTCCATCCTTTTCTGAGGTTTCCCAGGTGTTGGCCAAGCTTCCCTGTGAGAGCCTTGGTCCCCTTGAAAAATGCTAGGTCTCCCATTGACTTCAATGGGGCTCGTTATTCGAGACGAGCACTCGAGCATCGGGAAAAGTTCGTCTCGATAACGATACCCGAGCATTTGTGCTCGCTCATCTCTATCTCTAGTACACCCTAACTGTGGTATATTATACACGGCCACCAGATGCTAACAGTAAAACATACACATATACCTACAAAACTAATTAAGAAAGTAGCAAGTATGAGACTAATTATGGCAATAATCTTAGCAAAAACAAACCAAAAAATAAAAGAAAATATATAACATGATTTCACCATAATAAGATATTAGCACAGTAAAATATGCAGAATAGGGAACTATGACACCACAATCAGTGGCAGAAGGAAAAGAAAGTTGTGTTTTCAGAAGCTATGGAACTAAAAAAAAAGCAAAAAATTATAAAGGTGAGGAGATTTAACACTGTTTAGTGCGTCGAGCTTGTATCGTTAAAAAAATTTGCAACTATTCTCCCCATAGTGGAGGACTAACAGCAAAGTTTTTTTCTTTCCCCAAGTCCAGAAGGATATAATAAATTCCTTTATTTAGATATAGCGAAAACAGATTACGCAGCGCTGCACAGAGCTTGTCACATTTCCTCTTTTATAGAAAACTAAATTAAATGTTATGTCATGTGGCAGAATTACACCCAATAGGCTGCCTGCTCTATCTTTCACCTTGCGTACAATCTTTATTGTGTGAACATCACTAGGGGATTGAAATCTCAGAATTTTCTTTTATGCGCAAACCCCTTTAAGGGTATTAAACAAGATCAGAAAAAAGACATACACAATCTAGGCTAAAACAATGCAGTTGTAGTATATTCTTTATTATAATACAGTAATTTTAGGGGTTCTTGTAGATCCACTTTTTCCACTAGAGTCTTGTTTGATATTCTGTTTGTTGACTTGCATATATTCATTACTGTACTGAATATCCTGTGTGAAGCAATATAACTTAGCTCCCTGGTTGCCTACCTGCCTGAGAAACAGTGGTCACTTACTCTTCGGTAACATACAATTAACTCACCTTAGGCTGTTGCACATGATGCACCCCGTGGAACAGACCAGTATGTGGTCTGATCTAATAGCACAGAAAACTGAAGCTCAGCACAAGAACAGTCCTTACAATACCAGCTTGCTAGTTCGTTCAGCAGACTGGGAGTGCTTGCATAATATTGCAGTATGATACAAGTGGTCAATCTATGTTAATGTGTTGATTCCATGGGATCAGACCAAGATTCAGGTATGACCAGGAGGTGGCACGCAATTCACGCAACAGCTGTATACTGTGTAGGAGATAGAGAACAGTTAAGCTGTTCATATTAGAATTGTTATATATATGTCTATGTATATCAAGGTTTTACAGATTCTTCATTGTAATGTATATGAACATATTAGTTAAAAGTGCAGCTCTGTGTCCGGTTTCATATAAAGAGATCCTGGAGCATTCTTATGTCCATATGCCCTTAGGAATGTGCTAATGTCACTTAATTTCCAGTGCTGTACGGATTCTACTGTCAATTTTCATTATTAAGGTCACAGTCATGGCATAGCCAATTGGTTACAGGACAGGATTGCCAACGTTCTCATTTAGTACAAAGGAGCCTATGTATTAAAATCACCTCATTTGTAGACTCACTATACTTTTATTGCCAAACTTTTTTCGGATAAGTTATTATTGTCTGTGGTTGTCAATGGAGGAGGCTCAAAAAGGGTGCTCTTCATTTCCATTTTTCACTCATTCACCTTCAAAAAACCGTTTTTTATTGCCCACGTAAAGAGCCTGTAGTGGCTTGTTTTCTGCGTAACAAATTACATTCTTAGGGTGTATTGGTATTTCCATGCCATGCAGGGGAAGTGGAAAAATTTCCAAATGCAAGTGAAAATGGTGAAAAAAACGCAAGCAATTGCCGCCTTTTTTGTGGGCTTGAAATTTTCGGCTTTCACTGGGTGCCAAATACATGGTCTGCTTTATTCTTTGGGTCCGTACGATAACGGGGATACAAATTTTGTATAGGTTTATACTGTTTTTATTCTTTACAAAAATGAAAACCTCTGGTACAAAAAAATTTTTTTTATGTGCAATATTTTTTTCAGTGGAGCATTTTTAGGACTCTAAACGTTTGATCAATTTTTATTGAATTTTTATATTTTTCAAAATGGCAAAAAAAAGTGCCATTTTGAGTTGGGTGCTACTTTTCTTCGGGGTGTGATTGGTGAAAGCAGTGAAAATTTTTATTATATTTTAATTCATTGTGCATTTTTTCAGGACATGGATACTAATGTGTTATGATTTTTACTGTTTATTAGATTTATAGCAGTTCTAGGGAAAGGGGGGAGTATTAGCAGAGCCACTGAGATGTCAGGATCTGTGGTAGTGGATCCTCTGTACACCCCCCACAGCGGACACTGGGACGGAAGGAGTCTAGTGGTACCCGGTTTCAACAGAGCCAGCACAAAGCGGGGTGGACTTTTGCGGGTGGTACAACCAAGATCATTCCAACAGGTGGCGGCCGAAACACGAATCTTTTCCCCGAACCCGACCCCGAAGTACAAATCGTCAGGACAAACTCGTGATCGGTGATAGGCGGAGGTCGAGATAGGTTAGCACAGGATCAGAGTCGGTCAAGACATAGAAGGCCGCGAGAGTGTAGTCAGGAATAACGGGGGTACAACGGGAAATCACAATATCAGCAAGGGTTGAGACAAGCTTCCAAAAAAAGGCACCAAGGCTTGAAGATCCGTAGGGTGTGCAGGAGAGGCAGATTTTATAGAATTCTGGGGAAATCGAGCTGGGAAATCTTCAAAACGAGTACCTAGAAGGATCAGCCATACTTTGTTCACCTCGGGAAAAAGGACTGGAGGACTTGCGCTTCTTGTCCGCCTGGATTTTGGGTGGGCAGATGCCCGGAGAAGTAAGTAAAGACGACATTGGTTTCTCCAAGATGGATCTGGAGATCTTGGACCAATTCAGTCCATGGAAGGAGATCTGAGCTCCTCAGAAGAGAGGGAGGAGAGAGGTGGACGAGGATGTTGTCCATACACAAAAAATGGAGCGAAGCCAGCAGATTCAGAGCCCAGAGAGTTGTAGGAGAACTCCGCCCATGGTAGCAGGGTGGACTTGGTTCGTCCATGTCGGGCGGAGGAGATAGAGCTTAGGGTCTGATAACCCTCTCAAACTGTGCATTGGAATGAGATGAGGATTGATAAGCAGATGAGAAGTCCAGCTTCACTTGTAGTGATGCACAGGATTGCCAGAAGAAATGGGAAACAAAAACTGGACCCCACGGTCGAGACAATATGCAGGGGAAGGCCATGAAGCCGGAAAGATGGTAGGAGAAACCAGCTGGTAAGGCTGGAGCCGAGACAGCTGGCCAGAGGAGCGAAGTGGACAACAAATACGTAAACGGTGGAGATTCATATTAATCTGTGATGTGGTATAGGAATGGGAGCCCCTTCACTCGGGTCAAACGCATCAGGTGATAGTGTCCAAGAGCAACAAACTGGACCTACACAAGTTTTCTGGGATTAAAATCTCCTTTTACTTCATATTTCTTTTGTAAAACAATTCACATTTTTTTGATAATTGACCAATATAACTCGATAGAGTTGGATTCAGACCACAAGGCGATTGTAAGTATGTTAACATAATTTGTAAACTTATTTGTTAAACTTGCATAAGCATAATCACAGTCCATCCTTTGAATGTCCTTTTCTTTTAAACAACTCACGTATCCTCATGGTGCTGGACGGAGACCCTACTCAAGCAGACGCCTCCCAAAAGTGGCGATGAGCACGGTGTGCTGTAAGTTTCGGGGGTCACGCCCGGAGCGAAGTGGGACATCTTGGAGAAGCTGGTGGTACCACCCAAATGACAGTATTACCACAGGAAAAGATAGAAGATCGGTGAATGAAAGAGTCCATTGCCATGTGAGTCCACGTGGAAGCGGGGTATTGCCTGACAGGCTGACGCTTATTAAGATGAATAAAGCCTGGATTTCTCATAATTTCCAATCTCCACCAGGTGAAGGAAGCTCAACCTGAATAATTTATGCACTCCTCCTCCTCCTCATTTTCCTCCTTCTCCTCCTCTTTGTACACTAAACAGAGGAAACTGGCTATTTTTTGACAGGGCCCACTGGCTCTAGCTATAGTACTTTATGCATTTAATTTTTCTGGAGGGCCACCTACCCGGTCCTCTGTTTTAAACAATTTTTGGGAGTGCCACATACAGGCACTCAATCTATTCAATTTTTCTGGAGGGCCACCTACCTGCTCCTCTGGTTTGAAAACTTTTTTGGACTGCCACATACAGGCACTATCCAAATTAAATTGTCTCCATAGCAGCCTCCACACGTTGTCTCCATTGCTACCTCCAAAAGTCGTCCATATAGCTGCCTCCATACATCGTCCCCTTATCAAACGAGGTGTGTCAGGCAGAAATTTGGGTTGTTTTTATGGATTCCACATCAAAGTTGTTAACTTTGTCCCCACCCTGCTGTGTTATCCACAAAATATACTGGCAAACTTTTACCATTTACGGATATTATTTCAGCGCTTCTTGCGCATCTGTTTACATTCCCCTCACCCGCCATATCCCAAACTTATAAGAACGCTACTACACTTGATCTTCTACAAAGGTCTTAGCGTTGCTGTTTGGGGAGTTTAGCCTAGAGAAGGCGCTTGGATTGGCGAAAGCTCGCCTGGCAGCGGAGCGCCAGCTCCATGCCAAGATCCAACTAACATAGTTTTAACTGCAGCACCTTTAATCTACTACTAGTTCACTGCCTCCATACATGGTCCCCTTATCAAACGAGCTGTGTCAGGCAGAATTTTGGGTTGTTTTCATGGCTTCCACATCAAACTTGTTAACTTTGTCGCCACCCTGCTGTGTAATCCACAAAATATACTGGCAAACTTTTATCATGTACCGATATTATTTGAGCGCTTCTTGCTCACCTCCTTTGGTTCCTCTCTGCCACCCATTGGTTTGAAGCCTGAGTCCATTTAGGGTATGTCGCCATGACACTCTCTAGCCTGCTGCCGCTGCCTCTGCATGCCGTCCCCTATAGTGTCAGGGTCAATTATTGGATGTTTTACATGCTATCTAGCTTCATTCTGTCACTCTGTCATGGCCATGCTGTTGCCCATAATTTTGGCATAATGGTGCATTTAAGCAGCCTCAGAGGCATCCATGCATGCTGCCCCTGCTGTTTCCTGTCCATTTCCGTGGTGTTTCCATCCTTTTCTGAGGTTCCCAGGTGTTTGGCCAAGCTTCCCTGTGCAGAGCCTTGGTCCCCTTGAAAAATGCTCGAGTCTCCCATTGACTTCAATGGGGCTCGTTATTCGAGACGAGCACTCGAGCATCGGGAAAAGTTCATCTCGAATAACGAGTACCCGAGCATTTTAGTGCTCGCTCATCTCTAGTCTAACTTCAATGGGGCTCGTTATTCGAGACGAGCACTCGAGCATCGGGAAAAGTTCGTCTCGAATAACGAGTACCCGAGCATTTTAGTGCTCGCTCATCTCTAATGTGAACCTTGTATTGGACCTACAAGGAAGGGGGAAAAAAATGTAAGGAACCAAAATAAATGTAAGGTCCTGACCCAGATGTAATGCAAGAGTAGGAAGTCCCCAATGTGATGTGACCCTAAATGTCTGGATGATGAATACTATAGTGGCTAATCTAATGAGAGGATACAAATGGCATATGTTACAAGGAGTAAGTTGTATATGAAGAAGTTGGTTCTAGCATCGAACCTAGATATTCAATGTCCAAATTCACACTGTTACTTGTGTTGTTGTGTCCGAATGTCCTTATTAAGAGTCCATGCTTGTCCTTACGTGAAGTTAGTGACCAAGGTGATCTGTGATTCGTGCTTCATGTTAATTGATGTCAGTCCGGTATGAGTATGAGCCAGAGTGTGTACTGTATATCCAATATTCTAGAAAATCAAAAACATGTGAAAAAACATAAGTAGAGAGAGCATGTGTTTACATAGATTTTTTCCTACAGCCCTTTGTACCGAAACTAGACTTGTATATACAAGACTCTATGCATCTCATCGAACAACTGGAAACAGTAAGAGTGGATCAAGAGACACTAATCGTGGTTATGGACGTTGAATCACTTTCTACAAACATAGCTCATGAGCTGGGCATTCAGGCGGTCTCATAATACCTCAACTGTCAACCAACTTTTGAATGTAAGCATGACTCTTTCATTTTGGAATTATTATCTTTTCTTCTACACCATAATTATTTCTTGTTCAACAAGTTCTATTACAGACAGATATCAGGGACAGCAATGGGCGCACTAAGTGCCCCCTCCTACGCAAACCTATTTTTGGGATGGTGGGAGTAGACACACGTGCGCCCATTGGCCGCTTTCCAAACGAAAGTCATCAAATGGTATGGATACCTTGATGATATCATGTTTCTATGGCAGGGGACCAAGGAGGACTGTCTACAGTTCATCAAGGAACTATATACAAACAACATCATTGTCTGACTGGTACCCAACATTTCAGATACTAAAGCAGAATTCTTGGACCTCAAATTGATCAAAGAACAGGATAGTGTTGTAACATCTTTATTTCGAAAAGAAACAGCCACCAACAATATTTTACATTTTGATAGCTTTCATCTAAAAGCATCTAAAAAAGGCATACCGCACAGTCAATTCTTAAGACTTAAAAGAAATTGCAGTAGTCCACAAGACTACAAACAGCATGCCATGGAACTAACCAATAGATTAAGGGCGAGAGGATATCCCAAAAGAATCATGTCAAATGCCTATATACGGGTCAAAAGAATCAACAGAGAAGAGTTACTTACCCCTAAAAACAAAAAACATAATAGTAACAGTCAAGTTAGATTGATTACAACTAGAGATGAGCGAGTATACTCGTCCGAGCTTGAAGCTCGTTTGAGTATTAGCGTACTCGAAACTGCTCGTTACTCGGACGAATATCTCGCCTGCTCGAGATCGAGCATTTACTTAAGGAAACACAGTGAAGAACAGTGAAGAATACAATGAAAACAGTGAACACGTGAACACAGGATCATTTAAGTGAAGAACACAGTGAAGAACACATTGAAGAACACACATTGCAGATGTTCTGTACATCTGCTAACGTATCCGAAGACACGCGTGCTGAACGGTGTTCTTCACAATAGTATGTGAAAAACAATGGGGGTCATTTACTAAGGGCCCGATTCGCGTTTTCCCGACGTGTTACCCGAATATTTCCGTTTGTCGCCGCTTGTACTGAATTGCCCCGGGTTTTTTGGCACGCGATCGGAATTTGGCGCATCGGCGCCGGCATGCGCGCGACGGAATAGGGGGGCGTGGCCGACGAAAACCCGACGTATTCGGAAAAAAACGCCGCATTTTAAAAAAAAATTGTGTCGCGAAAATTTCACTCACACTTCATCTGGGTAGGCCGGTGTATTTCGGGCATTCCAGCGGACTTCAGCGCAGCAGCGCCACCTGGTGGAGGCGTCGGAGGAACTGCATTGATGAATCCCGGCCGGACCCGAATCCAGCGCAGAGAACGCGCCGCTGGATCGCGAACGGACCAGTAAGTAAATGTGCCCCAATATGGGTAAGAAACACATTGCAGATGTATGGAAACATCTGCAATGTGTTCTTCACACATAGTGGGGGTCATTTACTAAGGGCCCGATTCGCGTTTTCCCGACGTGTTACCCGAATATTTCCGATTTGCGCCGCTTGTACATGAATTGCCCCGGGTTTTTGGCGCACGCGATCGGATTGTGGCGCATCGGGGCCGGCATGCGCGCGACAGAAATCGGGGGGCGTGGCCGAACGAAAACCCGACGTATTCGGAAAAACCGCCGCATTTAAAAACCGAAAATGTGTCGCTTGGGGAGCGCTCACCTTCACCTTCTATGGGATGGTGCATTCCGGGGCGTTAAGATTATTTTCGGCGCTGCAGCGCCACCTGGTGGACGGCGGAGGAACTACAATCTTAAATCCTTGCCGGACCCGAATCCTGTGCAGAGAACGCGCCGCTGGATCGCGAATGGGCCGGGTAAGTAAATGTGCCCCATTGTTCTTCACATACCATTGTGAAGAACACTGTTTGGCACGCGTGTCTTCGGATACGTTAGCAGATGTACGGAAACATTGCAATGTGTTCTTCAGTGTTCTTTCAATGTGTTATTTCAGTGAAAACATCTGCAATGTGTTCTTCTGTGTTCTTTCAGTGAAAAATGCTCGAGTCTCCCATTGACTTCAATGGGGTTCGTTATTCGATACGAGCACTCGAGCATCGGGATAAGTTCGACTTGAGTAACGAGCACTCGAGCATTTTAGTGCTCGCTCATCTCTAATTACAGGAATTTATTACATGTTATTCTAACAGCCAGAAGAGCAAAAAATCTAAAAGATCGACTAACAAAAAGCCACTTCGTTCAACTTCCCACTGGCTCCACTGGAGGGCATCGGATTTAAGGTACATTCTTATGTGGAGAATGTAATATTTGTCAATACATGGCAAATGAGGAAGTATTCATTAATCTAGCCAATAACAGACAATACAAGGCAAAAGAATACATCAATTGTAAAACCAAAAATGTTATATATGCTATCAAATGCACATGTCAGAAACTGTATGTAGGACAGACGTCTCAACCCTTGAAGAAACGTATACCACAACATTTCTCTACCATTAATGCAGCGAAAAGATATTTCAAACAGGAAAAAAACTTGACCTCAGTGGCAAAGCATTTTTTTGGAACATCATAACAGCTTATATAAAGATGTCAAAATCTATGGATTGGAAAAAATTACTACTAACATGAGAGGAAGTAGCAACATACTCACCTTATTACAAAAATAATCCAGATGGATATATGATTTGGGAACACTGACACCACATGCACTCAATGAAGAGTG
This sequence comes from Engystomops pustulosus, assembly GCA_019512145.1. Taxonomy (NCBI): domain Eukaryota; kingdom Metazoa; phylum Chordata; class Amphibia; order Anura; family Leptodactylidae; genus Engystomops; species Engystomops pustulosus. Next base: position 21,699 of record WNYA01001894.1, on the reverse strand, counting down.
GCTCTTCACAGGATATTATAAGCAGGTATGATTTGGCATTAGCGTAGAGCCCTGTGTCTTTTGGTACACTCGATTTTGTATCACTTATATTTTATTCAGTAGTCTTATTGATTATAGATTTTTTAGCATGCTTAATAAGATAGTAGGCATCACTTTGGTCTATTTATTTATTTGTCAGTCACTTTAAGAGGGGGCACGATTTATCTTCATCCTTAGATTACACTATTAATCTTCACAGAGATATAATCATGTCTATGACTATTTCTAAATAATTCTTTATTTATATAGCGCACACAGATTACGCAGCGCTGCACAAAGCATGTCAAATTGTTCCCTGGTCCCATGGGGCTCACAATCTAAACAACCTAACAGTATGTTTTGGAGTGTGGGAGGAAACCAGAATACCCGAGGAAAACTCACACAAACAGAGAACTCTTTGCATATGTTGACCTGGGTGGGTTTTGAACCCAGGACCCCGGCGCTGCAAGGCAGAAGTGCTACTCACTCAGCCACTCGCCACTATAAATACTGTCACTATGAAGTGCAATTTGTTTAGCAGAAAACAAGCCCTCACACATGGAAAGATAAAAATAATTATAGATTTTTGAACGTGGGGAGTGCCGTCCCTGATATCTGTCTGTAATAGAACTTGTTGAAAGTGGGAAAAATGAAAACAGAAAACAAAAAGGGCCTCGGCGTTAAGGGGTTTAAGTCATTGCCCTACAAGATGGCCTGGTTAGTGATAAGTTACCTAAATGAGGGGCCATGTAACATCTTAACAATGTCTTCCTCTGTCCACAGTAGTTAAACGCTGTGATTAACAGATCTGCTCCAGTCATCTGCAGCTGAGGCTCTCTAAGGACTAGAGATGGGCGAATCGATTCTAATGATTCTAACTTCGGTAAAAAATTTGATTCGCCACGAAGCCGAAGTTTATGCTGATTCGCGGGAACAAAGTTGTTTTTTTCCCCCTCAGGTTTCTGCTAAATGGGCGCGAGAACAACGTGTTACATGGGGCAGAGAACTCTGGGAAGGAGAAAGGAACACCCCCGATGACATCTGCAGACCTATAAGCCAATCAGCGACCGGCAGGCTTATGTGATGTCACACAGCCCTATGAAATCCAGCCATTTTCTATATACCCCAAATAGCAGTTCTATTTAGTGACAAAATCGAATAGGAAGAAATCTGTTTGACTTTCATGCATCTGCAGTAGCGATTGGTCAAATAGAAGGAACAGAAAACGGTGCGGGCACTGTCAGTGTTGAGTCAAACAGCGTGTCGTGGATAGAGAAGGTAGTGGGGAGGTGAGGGTATGCCAGCGATCACTATGGTTGTGCTTAGGCTTCAACAAGGCAGTCCAGACGTCCAAATATGTATAAGGGAAGAAGAAGCAGCACTCACCAGTATCGTGAAATATTCTTCTTTATTCACAACGAGTGATACACAGGGAGGCACGCAGTGCCGCTAAGTCAGCCAACGGGCCGTTTCGCGCCGCTTGGCGCTTTCTCAAGGCAGTAGCGATTGGTGGACCAATCCCTGGTTGTTCTTTAAGGGGGATCTGTATACCCCAAATAGCAGTTCTATTTAGTGACAAAATCAAATAGGAAGAAATCTGTTTGGCATTCATGCATCTGCAGTAGTGAGCTGTCAGTTGTGGGGTATCTGTATAACGCACATTGCAATACCTTTTGGGGGCTCTAGTTTACAGCCACATTTACGTGTGAAATCCACATAGTTTATACAGTGATTTTCGCTGAAATTACACTGTCAGTTGTGGGGTATCTGTATAACGCACATTGCAATACCTTATTGTGGCTCTAGTTTACATCCAGATTTACGTGTCAAATCCACGTAGTTTATACAGTGATTTTCGCTGAAATTACACTGTCAATTGTGGGGTATCTGTATAACGCACATTGCAATACCTTTTGGGGGCTCTAGTTTACAGCCAGATTCACGTGTCAAATCCACGTAGTTTATACAGTGATTTTCGCTGAAATGACACTGTCAGTTGTGGGGTATTTGTATAACGCACATTGCCATACCTTATTGTGGCCCTAGTTTACAGCCATATTTACGTGTGAAATCCACATAGTTTATACAGTGATTTTCGCTGAAATTACACTGTCAGTTGTGGGGTATCTGTATAACGCACATTGCAATACCTTTTGGGGGCTCTAGTTTACAGCCAGATTCACGTGTCAAATCCACGTAGTTTATACAGTGATTTTCGCTGAAATTACACTGTCAGTTGTGGGGTATCTGTATAACGCACATTGCAATACCTTTTGGGGGCTTTCGTTTACAGCCAGATTTACGTGTCAAATCCACGTACTTTATAAACCACTATGTCAGACAGAAAGGTGGCAGGTGGAGCAGGCAGAGGTGGCAGCACATTAAGGGGATGTCGCAGCAGGGGTGACTCTGTGAGGCCAGAACTGCCGTTGTCATCTAGTGGCAGTGTGTTGATCAACAACCCAAAGGTTGTTGAATGGTTGACTAGGTCATCCAATTCCTCAAATATAACATCTGACAACCCCAGCCAAGAGTCCGTGGGTTCCTCTGATGCAACAATTAGTTGGCATGGCACAGGAGCAGGTCAGCGGCCCTCACCTGTCCTCAACCAGGCTCTGTCCTTTTCGGTTCCCGCAGCCAGAGAGCTACTAGGTGGTCTGGGCTCAGCACCACTATTCAGCGAGGATGAAGTGTTTGAGGACAGTCAGCAGCTGGTTTGCAGTGAAGAGGTGGGGCAGACTTCCACTGCTTCCTGCAGTAGGCAGGCTGTGCATACTGACACCGGTGAGGAGAGTAGCAGTGACCGGGAAACGCAAATTGACGATGATGTAGCCGATCGCACTTGGGAGCCGGATGTAGCAGGGGATTCATCATCGTCGGGCGAAGAGAGTGTCAGCTTGCGGAGCAGGCAGCAAGTCGCTACTGTGGCTGTGAGTCAGCAGGGTGGCAGCAGTGCGAGGATGGGAGCCAAACGTCCGCGGGGTACAAATCCCAATTCGCAGGCCCAAATAAGCAGTGGCACAGGGGCTCAGCTTGACGGTAGTAGTCGCTCAGTGAAGAGTGTTGGCGGTAAAATTATCACCTCAGCGGTGTGGCAGTTTTTTGTAAATACACCAGAGGAGCCGAGTGTGGGTATATGTCGTATCTGCGGGCAGAAAGTGAAGCGTGGCCAGGGAGCTAACCTTGGCACCACGGCCCTGCGCCAACACATGCAGCGTCACCATCCAATGGCCTGGGAGAAACGGGTGTCAGATGCAGTCCACCCTGCAGGCGCAGCAACAGCAGCAGCACCTAGTGGCACACATGCTGTTTCAGCAAGTCAAGGCCCCAGCACCTCTGCTGAAGGGAGCTGTTTGTCTTTGACATCATCTCCCGATCCAGATGCTCCTGCTCCTCGCTACGCATGGCGCCCGCTATCGTTGAGCGAGGCGATTATAAAAAGACAACTCTATGCGTCCAGCCATCCTAAGGTGCAGAAGCTGACCGTGCTCTTGTCGAAGTTGTTGGTACTGCAGTCTCTCCCTTTCCAAGTCGTGGACTTGAGGTGGAGAGTTCCAAGACGCAAATTTTTTTCCAAAAAGGCTGTGCCAGCCCTTCACCAATATGTACAACAGAAGGTGGGCCAGTCCTTGAGCTTATCAGTTTCTTCCAAGGTGCACGGCAGCGCGGACGTGTGGAGCTGTAATTATGATCAGGGCCAGTATATGTCCTTTATGGCCCACTGGGTGAATGTGCTTCCCGCCCAGCCACACCAACCACTTCCACAAGAGACAGCGCTTCCTCCTCCACATTGTCAAACTGCTGGTCCTGCACCAGTGTCCACCTCCTCCTTCTCCACCACCACCACCTCAGCCTCCACAAGTGCTGCTCTATCGTACCACATGTGCAGGGCACAGCGGTGTCACGCAGTTCTACATCTGGTTTGCCTGGGTGAAACGAAGTCACACAGGGGAGGAATGGCCAGGACACTGTGCACGCACTTCAGCTATTCTTACAAAGCCAAGCACACCCTCCTCGAGTTGCAGCACCAGAACGGCCTACCCCAACATAGTCTGATATCCGATGTTTCCACCCGTTGGAATTCCAGCCTCCATATGTTAGACCGCTTGTATGCTGCTTCTGATGCCACCTTCACACTATATGATTGTGCCACTCTGTGGGCTCCTCCTGCTGCTGCTGCTACTGATGCCACCTTCACACTATATCATTGTGCCACTCTGCGGGCTCCTGCTGCTGCTGCTGCTTTTGATGCCACCAACACACTATATCATTGTGCCACTCTGCCACTCTTGCTGCTTCTGATGCCACCTTCACACTATATCATTGTGCCACTCTGCGGTCTCTCGGTACAGGAAGAATCGTGGGTCCAGCAGGATGACCTCCAAAGATAATGCAGTTCTGTGAAAACCTTCTCACTTTTCAAGTAGTTCCAAACAGTCAATGAAGTGTCGCTGTAAAACAGCGCTGAGAGCAGCATCTCAGTTGCCTGGGACTGCAGGAAAATTTGATGGATTTGGTCCTCTTTGTCCTGGGGTGATGACCTGAGTGCCCACAGAAAGGGCTCTGAGTACCACCTCTGGCACCTTCACACTATATCATTGTGCCACTGCACTATATCATTGTGCTACTCCTGTTGCTGCTACTGATGCCACCCTCACACTATATCATTGTGCCACTCTGCGGGCTCCTGCTGCTTCTGATGCCACCTTCACACTATATCATTGTGCCACTCTGTGGCTTTCCCTGTTGCTGCCACCATGTTGATGACACCTGTGGACTCCTGCTGCTGCTTCTTCTGTCGCTACCTTCACACTCTCATCATTGTGCCACTTTGTGACCTCCTGTTGCTGCTGCTGATGCCACCTCCACACTATATAATTGTGACACTCTGTGGCTTTCCCTGTTACTGCCACCATGTTGCTGCCACCTGTGGGAACCTGCTGATGATGCCACCTCCACACTAAATCATTGTGCCACTCTGTGGCTATCCCTCCATCACTCTATGACGTTGCCACTATGTTTGGTTTTTCCCTTCATTTCATCTGTCGAAAAGCTTCAGGATTGATAGCCAAAAGCAGGAGTGGATACAGAACATAGAGGACATCCAGAACATAAGAGCCGCGGCTTTCATGTGCGTGTCATACTAAAACACAGCATTGTTTGAAGACCAAACCACACTCCCTATGCATATTTAAGCATGGCACAACGTTGTACAACACCCTACAGGCTCTCTGCAGCAAGGAAATGCCTGTTTTTTAACGTGATTCGTTTTGATTCGGGTCGAATCAAATTTTTTCAAAAAATGTTCGAATCGGGACGAAACGAACTTTAACAAATTTGCCCATCTCTACTAAGGACTAATATAGCGAGGACTAATACAGCAATTAATTGACACCTCTATCGCTAAGACAGTGTTTTTGGAAATGAACTCTACACTCCACCATGGAAGCTATAATGATGAAGAAAGAAGATTGTGAGAATAAGATATGAGGTTCTCTCATCTGGGGAATTTGGTGAAGAAAAATAATTTGAAGTCCGACAGTGGTCTGAAGTACATAGAATGGGGTAGGGCCTCATATCATTTCTCAAAAGGAGGGATTGATAGGGATGGATTCTATGTCCCCTTATACATCCCCTTATTGAGATATTATTCATCTTAACATCCTTAGTCCACTTTAAGAGAATTGTGATGAATAAAATTACATAGTGAACATGAATCTTTGTAGGTGACCAGAATGGACTATGATCAGTTATTTATTCTCTTAATTGTGGAACGAGCTACACCTGGCTCTTAATAGGAAAATCATCAAGCTAATTATAAACCGATCAAGTGCTATGAAATTATAGAATGTTTCTTTAACATTGTCCAATGATTAACACACCAAACAGAAAAAAGGGGGGGTAGGAATATAGGGCCATATACCGCCCCCTAAATAAGTAGAAAACCCATCAAAAAAGAATGAAAGTACCAAATTAATAAAGTATAAAACAATGTAAACTTTATTAAATACAAATAATGACATCAATTGTAAAAAAAATAGGCAAACAAGATGAGAGGATAACAAACAGACAAAAAGTGTAACTACACGGGCCCGGGTGTAACCGTATAAAAGACGTATGTAAACATATCCTGTATATCACTTAAGGCAGAGGTCCCCAACCGTCGGTCCGCGGACCAGGACCGGGCCGTTGGAGTTTATCAGCCGGTCCGCGGCGCCGCCGACAGCTAGTTCCGCGGCCCTGCTCCTGGTCAGAGCTCGCTCTGTGTGGATTTATAATGTTTTCTGCCATAGCCGTGACAGCTCGCAGCTCCTGGCAGAGAACATTATGCAGGACGGGGTGGGGCGTCGGGCGGGTCTTAGTGACGCAGCCCTCCACAGCACAGCATGGTACCTGTTGTACGTCATGGGGTGGGTCTTAGTGACGCGGTCCTCCTGCACAGCATGATGTGTTCTTGACGGGGTGGGGCGGCAGGTTCTCCTTACTGACACGCCCCTGGCAGAACATGTTATGTGGGGCGTGCTGGGGCAGCAGACTGGCTTCAGTGATGCGGCTCCCGGTACCGGTGTTCAGTGTGTAGCGCTGCTAAGCAGTGCTGTCTGGTGCATACAGTGCTGTCTGGTGCATATAGCAGTACTAGTAGCAGTGCTGTACACTGAAACTGGGTTTTCTGCCATGACAACAGCAAAAACGAGATTACGGAGTAGACTGGACATAAGAAACACACTTCGGGTTTCACTGTCTCCCATCACCCCTAGATGGGACCGTCTTGTTGCAGGAAAACAAGCCCAGTGCTCCCACTGATTCAGGGAAACAAGCCTGGTGCTCCCACTCATTCTGAACCTATGGTAAGTTGAATCACATTCTCATTATAAATGTCATAATTATATGATAAGTATGAACTAAGCTCCACCCCTACATAACCCCACCCCATATGACCAAAGCCCCGCCCCCACCACACCATGGAAAACTGGTCTAGCTTAAAGCCGGTCCCTGGTGCAAAAAAGGTTGGGGACCTCTGACTTAAGGTGCTTAGTAGGACCAAATCCGGTCAAAATCTGTAAACAAGTGAGCAAGACAAGTAAGTATGAGCATACAAACCACGGACCCAAGAGAGGAAACACAGCCCCGACACGTGTTTCGCCACGGTATGGCTTCTTCTGGGGGAGTGCTAGAAAGTGGAGCAGCTGGGTATTTAAATAACCAAGGACCAATCAGGTCGCCTGAAGTGTAGGGCGTGGATATCCTGGGATCGTAGCCGTGTAATTGGAACACGGTGCCGGCATCGCGTCACAGTGTAGTGACTCTCGCTATCGCGAGATGTAGTCACGTGACCGCAGCACAGGGGCCGGGCCCAGAGGCAAAGTAAGGGCGGTGACAAAGACAGAACTGCCCAATAGAACGGCTCGCAGAGCCGTGTATCTAAGGAAACCCCCAGTAAATTGAATAGAGGTAAGTGAAACAAGTTATATATGTGTAAATGAACGTATACATTGGTAGGAGCGTGGCCCGAATAGTAACACATCATCTGGAACTGCGCTACAAGTGGAAAGGTTTATACAACCTGGGTGAGGATTAAGTAATTACCTATACCTATTGTGTAAGAAGAGGTAATAACCTCTATAGCTATAAAATGCATCAATATATGCAAATAATCAATGCCATGGGTGAAACACCAGAACTAGAGAGTGAGATACTGTACAAGTATATATATAAATAACAATGGCAAATATGACACATAAAGTGGGCAAATGTAAAAACAGGACAACAACATATGAATAGTGGAAAAGTAAAAAACCTAGGTAGACAACCAATAGTGTATACCTATAAATGTAGTGCATAATTATGAGGTACCAATAAAATCAAAGGTATATAGGATAAAATGATGACGTGAATGTATGTACAAAAACATTGGATGAAAATATTGTACACAAATAATAATAATAAAAAATACTAAAAAAGCAAAAAATACAAAAATGGGTGATATAACACAAACAAATAGTGAGGTGATATGCAAGATCCATAAGTGGGGTCATATAAATTGCGAAGAACACACCAGCTAGCTAAGAAAAAATGCAAAGAAGGAATAGAAGGAAATTAAAAAGTTAAAACCAACATATTAAAAAAAGAGACAGTGTATACATCAGCTCCAATTTCAAAGCACCTGGATACAAAAGCAATTCAAAGGAAAGATACAAAACTTACATTTTCATTTAACCCATTGGGAACAACAGTATTCAGTCTGAAAATCCATCTGGCCTCTTTCTGTGCCAGAATGCGTCTCCAATTACCACCCCAATTGTCAATCAAAACCCTGTCGATGCCCCTTACCTTAAGAAGTAAGCCGTCACAATTATGATGTAATTTGAAGTGTCTTGGAAGGGGTTTTAGATTCTTGTCAGCCTCCTCGTTCTTGGCGGCTTCTATCCCCAGGACGTGCTGTCTGATTCTTCTCCGTAGCTCCCTGGAGGTAAGACCCACATAGGACAAGCCACAGGGGCACGTCGCCAGATAGATGACACCTACAGTGGTACAGTTGATGGAATGAGTAATGGTAAACTCCCTGTGGTGGGGGGCATCCCAGAATGTGTTGGTCGTCTCCATATTGGGGCATGCAATGCATGATCCGCATAATTTTGAGCCCCATTTAGGACCCCTTGAACCAAAAATTCTGTTGACCGATTGACCTTTATGGTAACTTCTAACTAAACAATCTTTAAGGTTTTTCGATCTTCGATAGGTAATGGATGGGTATGTTGGAAGGTATTGTTCCAATGTATGGTCAATACGTAACAGTGACCAATGTTTGGCCAAGATTGATCGAACAGCTTCACTAGATCTCCCTTCCCTGCCTTTTTCCTTTTCTGAGTTAGGAGGTCCGTTCTCTTCGTTCGTTTGGCACGTTGGTACCCTTGCTCAATAGTTCTTGTCGGGTACCCCCTTTCTCGAAAACGTACATTCGTATCTGTTGCTTGTCTTTCAAAATTTGATTCTCCGAATCCTTAAGAACTGTCCAGTCGGTATACTTCTGATTAGCTTTGGAGGGTGTGACGATGATGCGTGTAACAGCGAATTAGTGGAGGTGTCCTTCCTGTATGCATCACTCACAATTAACCCATTCTCGTCAATGTTAAATAGTACATCTAGGAACTCGATGTTCTTCGTTCCCATCCTGTAAGTGAGTTTGATGTTGAGAGGATTAGTGTTTAAATCAGCCATAAACTCATGCAACTCATCTTCAGTGCCCTGCCATATCATGATCACATCATCTATATAGCGAGACCACATTTGAACTTTCTCTATATGGCGTTTGGGGTTTGCAAGGAAGATATCCCTCTCCCACAGCCCCAGGAACAGATTAGCGTATGAGGGCGCACATGCGGCCCCCATCGCTGTTCCCTGGATTGTAAGACAACTCATTATAAGAAGATGCAAGTTTCTATAAAGGGAGTTCTTATTCTGAGAGCAATATGTGTTCTTGTTTAATTACTAGCTCAAGCTGATTATCATCCTGAATTTGGATCCTCTTCAATATACTAACTTGTCCACCTTGAGGACAGACCTAACAATACCTATATGTATTCTGCTCAAAAATAGTTGATGGCTGGTTATATTTCTTGGCTGGCTGCTTATCATTGCTATATCTCTCAATTTCTGGTTATCTGATCATGAATATCCCTTTGAACTACAATTTTGTGAACATCTCTTGAGATGATTTAGGAGAAAAAAACCTAATAGTAATGCTGGGTTGTTTATTGAATATAAGCCGAGGAATATAAGTGTGATGTCGATATCAATGAATTCTAATACCAATATATACAAGGGGTATTTGTATATGTTTATAACAAAAGAAGAAGAGGAACTTGTATAGGTGCATAAAACAATATATTATAGATGGGAAGTCCCCCAAACTCTTCATCCAATTTATCTCCCTCTAGAATCATTGTATATTTCAACTACTACTATTGTTTTGTCCATTTCTCTAGCGCTACAGGGACTCCTAAGCATCAGTCTCCTGCAGATCAGTTTTCACCCCAGCCCTCCAGCACAAGAGGTCAGCTGATTATAATTAGTAATATCCCTTCACTGAAAGGGAAGCCGTGCATTACGCATTACGCAGCCGTGCACCCCTTCCTGTCCGGCAGTCGCAAGAAAAAAGAAGGCCTTAGGTGAGAACAGAATTTTTTATTTTTTTAAATAGCTGTAAAAAGATTGTGGCGGCCAGGGGCCCTAATATATGAAATAATGAATTATGGGGGCAGCATAGAAAATAATTAAGGGTGGGGGAAAGCATATTAATGGTGGGGGCAGCATATGAAATAATTAATTATGAGGGGCAGCGTAGGAAATAATTAGTAGTGAGGGGTAGCATATGAAATAATTAATTATGAGGGGCAGCATTTGTAATAATTCATTATGAGGGGAAGAATAGGAAAAAATTAATGGTGGGGGGGGGCATATGAAATAATTCATTATGAGGGACAGTCTAGTTATTAATTGGGGGCAGCATATTCAATAATTAATTGAGAAGGGTCCCAGTATACTTAATAATTAATTGACCCAATTAATTAATTAAGCCAATATATAAAATAGTTCACAATGGTGGGGCAGTATAATAAATAATTGAGGGGGCCCAGTATATTAAGGGTGCGGCCAAATGTACCGCTAGCGCTGCTTTTTCAAGTGCTAGTGCAGGGGGCCATGCCTTGGGCCTAACACATTTGCGTTTGCAGTGGGCAATCTCATGAGTTTTACTGGAAATGCTTATGAGATCAGGTCACAGCATGGCCCCTGCGCTAACAGTACATGTAACCATACCCTAAATTTATATGTGGAACGGTATATTAAATAATTAAGGGAGCCAGTATATAAAATTTATTGGGGCCCAGTATATTAACCTCTTAACGCTCCACACCGTACTATTACGGCATAGAGCACAGAAGAGGGCACAGAGTGAGCTCTTGTCATACAGACGTGGGTTTTGGTGTATATGACAGCAAACACCCTCTGCTAACAACCGCAATCTGTACAATCATGCAGGTGTTAACCCTTTGACCACAACTGGTGAAGCTGCCGGTGGTAGTCAAAAGATAGTGTCACCATCTTTGTTTTGATCATCCCTCCCCTTGACTTCATCAGGGAACAACAATCTGTCGCCATGGCAGCCTGGGGTCTTTACAAGGCCTGAGGCAGTTCCATTCCTGCTGATCTATTACAATGTACGATTTGCACATTTTAATAGATGATATGGCAAATCCCCATATACTGCCATACTGTAGTGTGGCAGTATGTGATAGGATCAATCAGACAATTAAAATCAAAAAAAAAAAAAGTTAAAAAGACACTAAAAGTTCAAATCACCCCCTTTCCCAACAACTGATTTAAAAGTAAGCAAGTAAAATCATAAACATGTAAGGCATCACCACATCCCAAAATGGCAATCAAAATATAATAACCATTATTCCTGGTGTTGAACCCTGTAACAGAACATAACGCCCAAATGCCCGAAACACCACTTTTTCGCTGTTTTGCAACATATAAAAAAATTCAAAGTGATCAAAAGGTCGTACAGTCCTTAATGGTAGCAAATAAAACGGCAGCTTATTCTGCAAAAAATGACACCTCACACCACTCTGTACACCAAAGTATGAAAAAGTTATTAGCATTAGAAGATGACAAAAACAAATTTTTAGTTTACTGGGTGGGGTGGGTCAGTATATTAGATAATTCATTGAGGGGGGCAGTATATTAAATAAATGCTTGAGGGGGTCAGAATCTAAAATTCATGGGGTACCACCGGATATTAGAAAGGGAAATAAATAAGTAAATTACCGTATATACTGGAGAATTAGCTGACTCAAGTATAAGCCGAGGCCCCTAATTTTACCCCAAAAACCTGGAAAAACCTATATTTTTTTTACTCGAGTATAAGCCGAGTTTGGGTTTTCAGCACATTTTTTGTGCTAAAAAACTAGGCTTATACTCCAGTATATATGGTAATTCATTAAAGAGGGCCATATGAAGTCATGGGGGAACGATATATTGTGCAATTAATTGGGGGAACGATATATAATTAGAGGTACCGTATCATTTACTCAGGCACTGTAGTATAGTAATATATTCCAAGGTCGCAATGCATTCTTTGATATCTGAATCAGAGTGATTTTATTATAGAGTATATTGGGGGGGGGGGATTTCTGTTATCCAGGGGACATTATACTGAGTAAGGCTACATTCACACGACCGTAGGGAGGACGTATATACGGCCGACGTATATACGGCCGACGTATATACGGCCGATATACGTCCTCCATAGACGGCAATGGGCGCACCCTTCCTCAAAACAAGCTGCTTCAGAGGACTTTATTAAAGAAATGATGGTAGCCCTGAGAGACTCTCTACATAAAGATTTAACATATACAGTATAGCTCAGAAACTGAGTAATAATGTAGAGGAATTGGGAGAGAGAGTGGGCCAAGTGGCATCCAAAATGGGAGAATTAACTGTATCTCACAATGATTTAATTGATGCACACTTTGCCCTAGCAGATGATGTTACAGCTATAAAAGAGAAGTTAGCGGACATAGAAGACAGAAGCCCCAGAAATAATGTCAAATTTAGAGGTATCCCAGAAACTATTGCAGCGGCTGATTTAAGAGAATATCTCATCTCTCTAATCAAAGTTCTGCTACCAGATGCACCAGAAATTATAATAGACAGGGCCCACAGGCTCTCAAGACCTAAATCCTTACCTGATGATGTCCCCAGAGACACTATATCTAGAATACACTTTTTCCACATAAAAGAAGCCTTAATGTATATTGCGAGCAAGAAGAAAATACTTCCTTCACCATATGAGAACATACAACTGTATGCAGACCTGTCCAAAGCGACTCTCCAAGCTAGAAGGGTCTTTGCACCATTAACAGCTTTATTGAGGAATACAGGCATCACATATAGATGGGGATTTCCTACAAAACTCCTGATCTATAAAGATGGGAAAACGTTGGCACTGAGAAAACCAGAAGAAGGGATCAAATTACTGAAATCCTTGGGAATCCAAAACCTCCAAGATCTAAAACCACTTTCTTCCATACAGGAACAAGACTGACAACCAGAAGTCTGAGATACAAATGTTACAGGTGGCCAAAAGACCACCTGCAGGAGAACTTTTCCCCCCATATTACACAGAATGGAATATCCTATCTTTACTGTGTTAGACATTTTGTTAAATTTTACAGTTAACACTTGTTCATTTTAATACTATTGAATCTACATTCTTAATAAGAGTAATTGGCAACACACAACCTAAACCTTTCCCCTTAGACCTTATCTCAGCAACCTGTAGCTACTACCCCAAAATCCTAAAGGTCGCACAGTCTAATCCTTTTACCCCCAGGGCAAACCAGGCTATCCAAGCTCAGTCAAAATGACAACATTTTTATCTCTCAATATCAAGGGCCTCAATTAAATCACATTCTGAAGTAATATGTCTACAAGAGACACATTTTATGCAAAACAAGCAACCCCCTTTTACCCACACACAATTCCCCACATATACAATGCAAATGCCTGGAAAAAACATGCAGGAGTATGTATAGCCATTAAAGGAAACGTATCCTTTAACCCCTTAAGGACGGAGGGTTTTTCGGCTAATTTCTCGCTCTCCAACTTCAAAAATCCATAACTTTTTCATTTTTACGTATACAGACCTGTGTGAGGGCTTATTTTGTGCGTAACAAATTTTACTTTCCCGTAATGTTATTTATTTTAACATGCCGTGTACTGCGAAGCTGAAAAAAAATTCCAAATGTGGAAAAATTGAAAAAAAACCGCACGTGCGTCACGTTCTTGTGGGCTCAGTTTTTACGACTTTCACTCTTCGCTCCAAATAACACGCCTACTTTATTCTTTGGTTCGGTGCGATCGCGGTGATACCAAATTTATATAGGTTTTATTGTGTTTTAATACATTTTCAAAAATTAAACGAATGTGTACAAAAAAGAAAAAAATTTTTTTGCCATCTTCTGACGCTAATAACTTTTTCATACTTTGGCGCACGGAAATGTGTGAGGGGTCATTTTTTGCGAAATGAGGCGACGTTTTCATTGCTACCATTTTGAGGTCTGTGCGACATTTTGATCATTTTTTATTTCATTTTTTATGTTATGTAAAAAGGTGTAAAAGTCGCATTTCGGACATTTGGGCGCCATTTCCCGCCTCGGAGGTCACCGCCGGCCGTAACCGTTTTTATATTTTGATAGATCGGGCATTTTGGGACGCGGCGATACCTAATATGTCTGTGATTTTTACTGTTTGTTATGTTTTATATCCGTTCTAGGGAAAGGGGGGTGATTTGAACTTTTAATATTTTATTAATTTTTTTTATTTTTTTTTTTTAAATTCCAAATGTGGAAAAATTGAAAAAAAACCGCACGTGCGTCACGTTCTTGTGGGCTCAGTTTTTACGACTTTCACTCTTCGCTCCAAATAACATGCCTACTTTATTCTTTGGTTCGGTGCGATCGCGGTGATACCAAATTTATATAGGTTTTATTGTGTTTTAATACATTTTCAAAAATTAAACGAATGTGTACAAAAAAGAAAAAAATTTTTTTGCCATCTTCTGACGCTAATAACTTTTTCATACTTTGGCGCACGGAAATGTGTGAGGGGTCATTTTTTGCGAAATGAGGCGACGTTTTCATTGCTTCCATTTTGAGGTCTGTGCGACATTTTGATCATTTTTTATTTCATTTTTTATGTTATGTAAAAAGGTGTAAAAGTCGCATTTCGGACATTTGGGCGCCATTTCCCGCCTCGGAGGTCACCGCCGGCCGTAACCGTTTTTATATTTTGATAGATCGGGCATTTTGGGACGCGGCGATACCTAATATGTCTGTGATTTTTACTGTTTGTTATGTTTTATATCCGTTCTAGGGAAAGGGGGGTGATTTGAACTTTTAATATTTTATTAATTTTTTTTATTTTTTTTTTTTTTTTTTTAAACAAATATTTTTATTGAAGCTGTAAGATAATAAAACACTGAACAGCACACATGTTGGTACATCTTAATAACTTACAGCCACAGGATTTTATATACAAAAATACTCGGTTATCAGCTGCCATAGTTACACACCTTCAAAATTTTTGTCATATGATTCAAGATTAATTAACTGTCAAACAACAATCGAACCTTGATAACTTTCTAAAATTTTTTGGAGCATACAGTAGTACAGATATTCCATTTATTTATTTCAAATGTTTATCATCTTTTGGATGATTAGACATAGCCTTATAATACATTGAGGATATCCATTTCCCCCATCTTAAATAATATTTCTTACTTAACCCTTCATTGAATGCAGCTGCTCTCTCCAGTGTGCAATTATCATTTATTCTGCTTGTGAGTTCCATAAATTCTGGGATTTTTGTTGATTTCCATAGTTTTGCTATGAGATTAATTGCAGTGGAGGTGACGTGAAAGATCACTGTCCTATCCTCTATTTCATATTTTTCTAGTCCAATCCCCAGCAAAGCTAATTCTGGTTTGAGCTTCCCTTGAATTTTCAGTACATTTTGTAATAGTTTAGTCAGCTGTAACCAGAATGTTTCTATTCTCGGGCACTCCCAGAATATATAAGCAATTGTACCTTTCCGCAGTTTACACCTCCAACATTTATTGGAGACTGTCGGGTACATTAGAGCTAATCTATTCGGGGTAAAGTACCAGCGATAAAGCATTTTTCGCCTAGTTTCTAAATGGAGAGTGCATTTGGATAGTGACCTTATAGTTCTAAAAGAGTTTTCCCAATCATTCATATCAATAGATAGGTTCAAATCTTTCTCCCAATGAGAGATACATGTCATGGGGTCTCTAGTTTTCCTTTCTTCTAGTGCTTTGTATGCTATAGAGATACCTTTCTTAAGTTTACATGGATTTAGGAAGGATAGTTCAATAGCCGACTTAGGTGTCGTGCATTTTTTAGGTACAGAGAGAATAAAATGTCGGATTCTGAGGTATTTATAGAAATCTCTGTTTGGGATATCATATTTATGTTTGATTTCCTCAAATGAATGTAGATGGGTTTTGTCCCAAATATTCGATATTCTTTTTATTCCCTTTTCAATCCAGTTTTTAATTTCTAGATCTGGAATAAAATATGTTAAAAGTGCGCATGGTAGATCCCATATATGTAAAGAAAATAAATTTGTATCAATCGCCTGACTTTTCCAGATTTTTGTGCTAGCCACCACTGTTTTAAGAGATATCTCCTTTATTGGGATTTGGAGAGCTAAAGCCCATAATTGCACACATATAGGGGCGTTTGACGATACATCATTTTCAATCTGTACCCAATGCTTATTAGTATCGAATGACAAGCATTGTCTAGACTGTTCAAGTATCGCAGCTCTATAATAGCTATTTATGTTAGGAAGACCCAAGCCACCTTTATGATCTGGTAAATAGAGGATTCTTGCTGCGATTCTCTGATGTTTGTTCAACCAAATATAACTGTTTACCCTTGTTTGCATTTTCTTAAGAAACTTATGAGATACTGATATTGGCACATTCCGAAATATGTACATCATTTTCGGCAGGACCATCATTTTAAAAGCAGCTATTCTTCCTATCCATGCGATATTTACTTTTGCGAATAGTCCAAGATCTGCATCCAATTGATCCAATAAAGGGACATAGTTTGCTTGAAACATTTTAGATGAGGGGAATGTTAATTTTATACCTAGATAAGGGATAGAGCCATCTGCCCATATAAAGGGGTACGTGTTTTTTAAATAATTTGAAATCATCTTTGGTAGATAAATATCTAATATGAGAGATTTACTAGCATTCAATTTGTAATATGATATGTTACTAATTCAATTTGTAATATGATATGTTACTAAATTGGTGGAGAATTATGGAAACCGCAGCCAAGGACTTCGTGGGTTTAGTTAATGGAGAATTATGGATACCGCAGCCAAAGACTTCGCGGGTTTAGTTAATGCGATTATGACATCATCGGCAAACAGTCCGATTTTGTGTATTACCTTCCCCACTTTTATTCCTGATACTGCCTTAGATGTTCTAATTGCTGCTGCTAACGGTTCTATCATCATTGTGAATATCAGCGGAGACAGGGGACAGCCCTGTCTTGTGCCGTTCGTGATATTGAATGGTTTAGAAAAATAACCTGATGTCATAACATATGCTGATGGATCTGAGTACAAAGCCATTATACTTGTGATCGCGGTTTCTGAGAAGCCAAAAAGTTTTAATACTTCTCTTAGGTACATCCAATTTACCCTATCGAACGCCTTCTCTGCATCCAAAGATAAGAGCAGAGAAGGCGTCCGAGACCTCTCCACATATTCAATGAGGTCTATAAATCTTCTTGTTCCATCTGATGTTACTCTACCTTTAACAAAACCCACTTGATCATGATGTATAAGATCTGGGAGGATGTTAGTTAATCTGCCTGCTAGAATTTTTGCATATAACTTTAAATCTGTATTTAACAGAGATATAGGCCTAAAGTTCCCTGGTAGTGTTGGAGGTTTTCCTGGTTTTGGGAGAGTTATTATTGTTGCCCTTAACATATCCCGTGGTATTTGGCCTGATGTTTGTATATGGTTAAATACTTTTAATAAGTGTGGCATAAGAATGCTTGCATATTTTTTATAATAGTCATTTATTAGACCGTCCGGCCCTGGAGCTTTATATTGTTTTAGTGACATAATGGCTTCGTATAGTTCCTTAGACGTGAATGGAGAAGATATATCTTCTACCTGTGTTGGGGTGAGCTTAGGGACCTTAGTATTTTTTAAAAATTCTTTAATACTTTCTATAGTGGGTTGAGGAGTGTTAGTATCTTTCTCTAGGTTATATAAAGATTTATAGTAATTAGCTAATTCCTCCACTATGCCTTGAGGGTCTAGAATTTTTTCGTTTTTTGAGTTTAATAAAAAGGGTATTCTGCTTTGTGCATTTCTTTTTTTGAGTTGTTTAGCTAACAAACTGCTAGCCCTGTTCCCCAAAGAGTAGTATTTGGATTTGAGTTTGCATAAAGCTTGTTCATATTTATATAAGTCCATTTGATGTAATTGGTTTTGTAAATCCTTGATCATATTTGTCCTATATGGACATTGTCGAGTTTTATTTAATGCCTCTAATAGGGTCAGCGCCGACGCCACATGAGTTCTCGTTTCCTGTCTCTTTTTGATCTCTGCTGCCTCTATACTGATATAATGACCTTGTATGAAGCTTTTATGCGCACACCATTGAGACGTTATTGGGACCTCAGAAGAATTATTTGTTGAAAAGAATTCCGTTAGAGCATCTTGTGTCTGTGTTTGAAACTTATCTAGGTGAAGATAATATGGTTTAAGACGCCATAAAGATGATCTTGGTTTGTCATATTTTTCTGCTAATGTCATGTGAATAGGAGCATGATCAGACCAACTTATTATGTCAATTTTTGTTTCTTTGACCCTATTGTATAATGCGTGATCTGCCAAAAATAAATCTATCCTTGTGTAAACTCTGAGGGTGTGAATAAAATGAGTAATCCCTCTCTGTAGGGTGTTGAGTCCTCCATACGTCTAGCAGATTTTCATTTTGTGTCAAGTTATACAGCTCTGATGGAGTGTCTTTTTTGTTATGTGTGGTTGTGTCTATGGAGGGCCACATGGTGGAGTTAAAATCTCCCGTGATTAATACTGCACCTTGTTTACATAAGTTAACCACTGCAAAGAATTTTTTATAAAATTTTACCTGTCGAGTGTTAGGGGCATAAATAGATGCTAAGGTGTAGATGATATTATTTACTAAACACACTAAAATAACATACCTCCCTTGGTCATCAATTGTAGATTTTATAATCTGAAATGCAACAGTGTTTTTAATAGCTATACAAACTCCCCTTTTTTTTCCTATAGCTGGAGCCATAAATATATGCGGATAATTATTATGCTTTAATCTGCCCATATCCTCTTCATTCAGGTGTGTTTCTTGGACACATAATATATCAGCCCTAGCGTCTTTAGCTTCCTTCCAGAGTCTTGAACGTTTATATGGGCTGTTTAAACCTTTAGCATTTATAGATGTTATTTTAATTACCATTTTTTCAAATATATGTATGCTTCTACCTCTATTACATCTTTTTTCCCTTTTGTCCCATACTCAAAGTATCTTAGTTTCTCATTATCTATATCTGATGCTCCAAAAATTACATTAAAAACATAACATAACATTAATAACGTAACAACTGTGACTATGCATGTCACACAATTTGTAGGTTTCCCATTTAGGGAAAGTCTGGGGTAAAAAAACATAACTACAACCACCCACTCAGTTCATTGCCGAGTCCTACCCACCCTCCATTCTTCTTCGGCTAACTGAGATCCATAGGGTAAATCAAAGACGTTCAGGTACGGAGTCTATCCACAGTCATCTTTTTGTTACCTTTACCCACTCTTGTTCTATACGCATCGTTCCATTCTCCCTCCCTTGGAATGATTGTGCTTCAGAGTCCTCTGGGATTAACTCCCATTCTTGGAGAAGTTGAAGAAGCTTAGTTGGAGATGACGCCACTACCTTTCTTCCATCTTTAAATACAATGATTTTAACCGGGAAGCCCCATCTATACGGGATATTGTGATCACGAAGAACTTTTGCTGCTTCCTGAAATTCGCGCCTTTTTGCCAGGGTTGCTGCAGAAAGATCCGTATATAGTGATATTTTTTGAAATCTTTCCGGTAAGTCCTTAGCGTGTCTCGCGGCATTCATGACTTGTTCTTTAAAATGGTAGAAATGAAGACGTGCTATTACATCCCTTGGTATTTCTTTGGGAAGAGACTTTGCTTTGGGGAGTCTGTGCACTCTATCAATTAGAAGATCCCGTTGCGGTGCATCAGGGATCAAAGCTACAAAGAAGTCAGTTAAGAATTCTGAGAGTTTTTCTGCTTCTATGTCTTCAGGGATCCCTCGGAATCTAATATTATTTCTGCGTGTGCGATCCTCCATATCTGCGAGTTTAAGTCTCAGCTCCTTCACCTCTTCTTCTAGGTTGTTGCTGGCATCTACAAGATCATTATGTGCCTCAGTTATCTCCGCCATTTTGTCTTCAATATGAGCTGTGCGGTCTCCCAAAGCCTTACATTCTGCTTTAAAAGCATATACCGCAGAGTGAATTTCTTTTTGTAGTGAGGAGTGTAACTCTCCTAGTAAAGCTTTCAACAGCTCTTCTGTGACAGGTTTATACATCCCCACATTATCTGTGCTCATGGTCGGTGTAGTCTGCTGTGATTGACACACTCGGAGCATAGCTGCCTGGAATGAAGATCCCGTTCCCGGGCTTTGCAACCCTTCCTCTCCTCTCCTTATTCTCCCCGTTACAGATGTTTCAGGGGTACCTGTATATGTCGGAGATCCTCTCTCTGATCCCATGGAAGAGGCCGGGGGACTTTCCTCTTCTGGCGCATTAGCCGTTCTCTTCGCGGCGCGTCCGCCATCTTGTGATCTTGCTGACGGGAAGAATTCTGTAAGTTTCTTCGGGCCCGGTTTTTTTCTCAACCTTCCCATAATGTGCTATAGGTAGCGATACCTTTAGGGAACGTCTCTGAGTCCCTATATCCTCTCTCGAAAGCCTCTTAGAGCCGCTTTAGTGGGTCTGGACGCACGGAGCTAGGTAGTGTGCTTCCTACTCCATGCACTGCCGGCCACGCCCCCCCGGGTGGTGTGCCTTTTATTGCCTAGGCTCAGCAGTTTGAGCACTTCCTGCTTTGGCACATGTGTCAGTCTACCGATTTGCAGAGCCGCCACCAGGTTACGGCCGTTGTCACACACAACCATTCCTCAGCGGTGCCAGCCACAGAACGGTCTGCGCCGTGATGCCCTGTAATAGCTCTTGGGTGGTGTGCCTTTTATTGCCTAGGCTCAGCAGTTTGAGCACTACCTGCAGGGATATATAGTGGCCCTGCCTGGCAGCACTCTTCCAAATGTCTGTGGTTAGGTGGACCTTGTCAGAAACGGCGTTGCTCAGGGCACGGATGTTGTCTGACACGTGCTGGTACA
The DNA here is from genome assembly GCA_019512145.1 of Engystomops pustulosus. Taxonomy (NCBI): domain Eukaryota; kingdom Metazoa; phylum Chordata; class Amphibia; order Anura; family Leptodactylidae; genus Engystomops; species Engystomops pustulosus. The sequence continues at coordinate 605 of WNYA01001894.1, read as the reverse complement.
GGGCTGGGACGGCACATCAGGAAAAGCAGTGGCGGCAGGGGACCGAATACCGAGGGGGCGGCTGCCTCCATGAGGTTGCGAAAGGCCTCAGTCTCTGCCAGCCTATAGGGCAGCATCTCCAGGTTCAGTAATTTGGAGATGTGGACATTGAGGGCTTGGCCGTGTGGAACTGTATTTCCTCTTGAGCTCCAGTGTCTGGGGTATAGACAGATGAACGCTGCACATGGAGACATTGGTGGACACTGTGGAGGTTCGTGGAGGCGAAGGTGTGGTTTTCGAGTGGGAGGTGTTTGTGCCAGGGTCCTCGCCTCCGTCTCACAAGCACTGTCTACACCCGGCCTATCAACCCAGCTTGGGTCTGTCACCTCATCATCCTCCAGTAACTTGAGACATGAAGCTAGGGAGTGTAGCTCTGCGGCGTTCCCCTGCTCCCTCATCAGCAGGTCGTGTCGCACCCAGCCCAGGACCACGGCCTCTGACCCCTGCAATAATTGGATGCCCACGCACACGCCCTCGTCCTCTACCCCTAGCCCTCGGGTTTAACATTTTCAAAATTAAAGTCTATTTTATAGACAAAACAGAAATATAAACTGTAATTTTTTTTT
>WNYA01001893.1:41585-55694 GCA_019512145.1 Engystomops pustulosus | reverse complement strand
GATAGGAGTTGTGGGTGATTTATGATAGATGTGGGTGATGATGATAGATGTGGGTGATTTATGATAGATGTGGGTGATTATGATAGATGTGGGTGACGATGATAGGAGTTGTGGGTGATTTATGATAGATGTGGGTGATGATGATAGATGTGGGTGATTTATGATAGACATGGGTGATTATGATGTGTAGAGACATATCCCATATCTAAGGGTCATGACTATTCATCTAGGACCCAGCACAGAAGATGGAGAGACGTCTACACTCATCACACATCTTAGTGATGACCATCCGCCTCTCCTTGGATCCTCCAGCAGCACAGAGTATTTCAGGAGGATGCTGATCCAGATGAATGGGAGAGTTGTGATGCTGATGATGGGATAATTCTCTACTTCCAGAGACTTGACAGATATAATAAAGGGGTTTTGCATCTAATGGGGGACACATGACGATAGGTGGGATCTGCCTTATTCTTGACCCTCAAACCTGACCCCTGGAAGCAGGTGGTTGTCAGACAACGAGGAGCCTGCAGCTTCTTACCTTTGACGTGGCTGACTGCTAGATGTAGGCAGCAGCCAATACAGGAAATCCCTCGAAGGTTCCATCCAGGAGCTGGACATCCCAGTCATGGTGGACCACAACTTCATGGCCAGTTCAGAGAGGAGGCCTCGTGTCTGACCACTTTGCTCCTGTCCTATCATCCTGCGGTCCAGGAGAGACCCAGCATGCTACTATAACGTGAAGAGACCATCTGTCAGATCTACACTAGAAACTACAGAGCCAATGATATTGGGTCTAGTTACTATAAGGTATTTGTACCCCTGGCCATATCAAAGTCTTGACCGATGCTCACCTAGCCTCACCTGTATTGAAGTCTCCCCATCATAGTGATCGCCAATGATGTATGTTACACAACTCCTGCAGTCCTATGGACGGGAACAATCTATGTTTCCACCAGAAGGGCCACTGCCCGGGCCGATGAACGTTACCATCACAAAATGGATCTATAAAAATCCTTTAACTCTCTCGCTGCATTTTACATCAATATGTTACACCCGGGGATGACTCGGCGTGTAGGTGGGGCCATGTCAGTCACTGCGCGTGTGGCCGGAGTTCGCACAACGTAAGAGCTGCATCTATTTATTAAAAATAAATAATGAACATTTCTGACTAATATTATTAACATGCGTTCTATAATCCATGAAATGTGCTGAGTACATGGCCGGCACTATGACTACTCCACTAATATTGTCCTCAGCGGGGAAGTCCCCATGTCGTGGGTTTTCTCGTGGACCTTCAGGTGGTACTTGATGCTGTAGCTCCTAGGACACCGGTTACACTTATAAGGCCTCTCGCCCGTGTGGACCCGGTTGTGGATCTTCAGGGTGTAGGCCTTGGTGAAGCTCTTGTCACAGATTTCGCACTTGTAGGGCTTGGTGCCACTGTGGTTTCGGCGATGTTCTACAAAGGAGGAACAGTCACTGAAGGCCCTGTCACACTCATCACACTTGTAGGGGCGCTCTCCAGTGTGAGTGCGCTTGTGTACCGTCAGGTGGGACTTCTCCCGGAAACTTTTATTACAGATAGTGCACAGGTAAGGCTTAGCTCCAGAGTGGACCCTTAGGTGCCGCACCATGGAAGAATAGTCACTGAAGCTCTTGGTACAATCAGTGCACTGGTATGGCCGCTCTCCCGTGTGGGTTCTCCGGTGGACGCGGAGGTGGGAGATGACACTGAAGCTCTTCGGACACTCCATGCACTGGTAGGGTCTCTCCCCACTGTGGATCCTCTTGTGGACAGTTAGGAGATTGTTCTTGGAGAAGCACTTATGACATTCCTCGCATTGATAAGGTTTCTCCCCCGTGTGTATCCTCAGATGAACTTTGAGGGTATAGGACTTACCAAAACTCTTTTCGCAGACGTGACACTTGTGGATCCTCTCTGGAGGAGTGGCAGGCTTGGCTCTCCTGAATCGCCCAGCTTCATGAGCCCACTCCTCGTGCGTAGTCTTGTGGATCTGTAGCCGGATGTTCTGGGAGAAACATTTGTCGCACTTAGGACACTGATAGGGTTTCTCTCCTGTGTGAATTCTCTGGTGTACTTTTAGGTTGTAGGATTTGCTGAAACCTTTTTTGCAGATGTCGCACACATGCAACTTCTTGGGGTCAGGGCTACAGAGACGGCCACTCGTGTTTTCCTGAAGAAGACGTCTCACCTCCTTCAACCTTCGGTCAAGCCGGTTATGTTGGACCCTCAGGTGCTTCCTCAGGGCGACTTTATCGGAGAAGCCCTTGCTACATTCTGGGCACTTGTATGGATTTTCCTCAGTGTGGAGTCGGCGGTGAGACTTCAGATAGTCCGAGCGGGAAAAGCCCTTCCCGCAGTCCCGGCATATATATGGCTTCTCTCCAGTATGAACCCGAGAGTGTATCCGTAGGCGGTAGCGGCTTGGGAAGGTTTTCTTGCAGATATTACAGGGGAAGGCAGAGTCTGATTGGCACTGATTCCAGCAGTGGTCCAGCAGCACAGACGCTGACTTCCGTTTCATGAAGATCTTGGTCTGGGAGGAGGTGTCTAGGTTGTGACTTAGTGGCGGGGGGATAGCCAGCCAATCAATGTCATACTCTTCCTCCTTGATAGATTCCTCGGTCACCGCAGGACATGAGGTCCCTCTTCTTCTCCGTCTATTCTTTCTACAGTGCATTTCATGTACTATAGGAGGAGGAGAAGCAGATTCCTCCTTTATGATTACTGTTTTGATGGAGTCCATGTCCAGATGTGCAGGATCTGTAATGGGAGAAACATGAAGTAATCAGTTTTATATGTTTTCAACTTCTACATCTTACAGGTTGCTACAGTTAATCAGTAAAGGTCAAATGTACTTCTTCTGTCTGATACCTCCTACTTTTATTGATATACACAGGGACAAAGCCTCAGCCGTGTGGGCAGGAATACAAGGGTTAGACAAAATAATTAAAAATGCCCTATTAGTTCGAAGTGAAGTTTTCGTGTTCCTGACAACTCCTGGCTGTAAATCAATTTATAATTTGTGTGATTATAGAAATTTTACTTGATTTTTACATGGTTTGGAGACATGATAGATATGGAGGTATATGATTGTTGGTGCACCCCAGGTAAGACCTCTGGAACTTGAGTTGCTCATTGTGTCTCCTGTTTCCTTGAAGGCATCTCAGTATGAAAAGCATGACTTAAATGGCAGAGGAACCCATAATCGAACGGCAGCCAAAACTACAGTCCCTTAAATCACAGATTTGCCCTTTAGGGCGTGGGGGTCCAACAGCTCCCAAATCACAATACACTACTCCAACTATCATTATGAAAGGAATTATATCAGCTTTCCAATCATGCATGTCCTGTTTTTCCATTTTAATCTGAAGGGTTCTTTCTGTGTGCTATGACTTATGGGGTTCCCATAGCACCCCCGTAACTAATGCCTACTCTATTCCTAACAGTAGTGTCTTTGTAATGCAGATAGATAACTCAGTCTACAAATACTTACCAATCCTAATGTCTCTACGTAATTCTCTACTGCCCCATATCCTGATGAATTAGAGACAAGATGGCTCCAATTACCATGTGACTGGTGATTTAGTATTATTATTCTTTGGATGCCATCATATTAATTGCTTTTTTCTTTTCTTCTAGTTCACCTATTTCACCACATCTTCACTTAATGCACTTAATTTATTTTTCTTTTTTTCCGCCAAGATAGGATGTGAGACAGTAGTCTGATTATGTTTCTACATTACTGAATTATTGGGACATTATATCTTTTTGGGCTCACAGGTCACTAGGACATATTTTATTGGTCCGCTAGAGGGTGAGGAGACTCCCAACATTCAGGGTTGCGACACATGTTTTGTGTCTTTATCCTCTACATGGGTACCTCAACCACCTCATATAGATGGGAGGGGCTACTGTATGACCCTTGTATTTTGTGGACCTTTATTCAGTTAGAGGAAGCTTTTCCAGTATATCTGTTTATATTTGTCCAATCTATATGTGATCAGCGATGCCCCGTTATAGCGATTTGTTATTGCGTTATTATTAGTGTCTATACTCTTTTTGGATGCTCTGTGCCTTTAGTCCTACCTTATTAAAGATGGCGCGGACTTATCCTGCCACAGTCCACGCATGCGCTAGTGAGCAATGACAATTAACCTTTTCCAATATGGTGCTGCCTTGCATCGGAATGACAAGAACGCAGGCGCGACATGCGCAGTAGAGACACACTTTCAGTCCTATCTTCCGGACATGCGCAGTCATGATTTTGGGACGCTGATCGCGTCCTGCGCAATGGGGATTGAATTGCACAGGTGATTTTGTGCCTTAAAGGAAACCTACCACTTCGGATAGGGCTTATAAGCAGCACATGCCGTGCACCAGCTCAGGGTGAGTTGGTGCCGGCACTTATCTTTGTTATGTTTTTAAACTGTTTTAAAGTGTTTTAACACTTTATTAATGTTTATATCCTTTATGCCCATACTGCTATCACAATATATGAAGTTTGTGTATGTCTACAGACCTTTTATTTGTATTTATACTTAATTGATGTATGAAAAACATAACTAGACAACACCATTGTAACACTTGGTTCATTGCTTGACAAAGGCTGGTTCACAGCTGAAACGTTGCCAAAGAGGGAATAAAACACTTAGTTTTTTTCACAAATTTTGGAGTGCTGCCGTGTTTCTGCTACTATTTACCATACTCTTGGGGTAAGATTTTATCAGATAGCACCCTTTTCCTTATATTTTTTCAAGGGCTGTGCTTTTTTTATCTTTCATTTTTGCATACACTACTCCAACTATCATTATGAAAGACATTGGGGTCATTTACTAAGGGCCCGATCGCGTTTTCCCGACGTTTACCGCGAATATCTCCGATTTGCGGCCGCTGTACATGAATTGCCCCGGTTTTTTGGCGCACGCGATCGGATTGTGCCATCGGGCCGCATGCGCGCGACAGAAATCGGGGGTGGCGTGGCCGAACGAAACCCGACGTATTCGAAAAACCGCCGCATTTAAAAAAAACCGAAAAGTGTTCGCTTGGGGAGCGCTCACCTTCACCTTCTATGGGATGGTGCATTCCGGGGTGTTAAGATTATTTTCGGCGCTGCAGCGCCACCTGGTGGACGGCGAGGAACTACACCATCTTAAATCCCAGCCGGACCCAATCCTGTCAGAGAACTGCGCCGCTGGATCGCGAATGGGCCGGGTAAGTAAATGTGCCCCATTATATCAGCTTTCCAATCATGCATGTCCTGTTTTGCCATTTGAATCTGAAGGGTTCTTTCTGTGTGCTATGACTTATGGGGTTCCCATAGCACACCGTAACTAATGCCTACTCTATTCCTAACAGTAATGACTTTGTAATGCAGATAGATACAAAAATTTACCAATCCTAATGTCTCTACGTAATTCTCTACTGCCCCATATCCTGATGAACTGGAGTGCGGACAAGATGGCTCCAATAACCATGTGACTGGTGAATTATTATTTCAGTTTCTGTTCTGTTCTTTTAGGTCTTTAATTTATTCCATCCCTTTTATATAGGTAAAAACTTCACTCATTAACCCTTTACCGACATGTGATGTAATAGTAAGTTACATGCCAGGTGCGGGTGCATGGAGAGGGCTCACAGGCTGAGCCCTCTCCATAGCCAGTATTTATGCAATATTTCTCCTGATTATTCAGTTCTGTGAGGAGAGTCAAGTCATTAGGAACATTAAAGGGGTATTCCGGCAATATGAATGTTTGATAGAAAAACCCACAATGATATAAATAAATGAATATAACAAAACGCAACGTCATTAGTCAACAAATGGCGCTTAAGTAGTTTGATTTTATGATTTATTACTTTTATGGCCTCTCTAAAGTATCAGGAGTTATCACCAAGATGGCCGCCACTGGAAATTACAAGTCCCATGATCCTTTAGTTAGGTAACTCTTCCCACCCCTTATGCTCTGCGCCCAGTGATGATGTAACAGACTGTCCTGCTCTGTTACCATAGTAACAAAGTGTAACTGCCATCACCACAACACTGGCCATACTGGATGCACTGCAACCAACCGACAACAGCCAAACATAGTGGTGGTCACATGACCTGCCTAGGCAGATGCAGGACATGTGATGTGGACATGTGATCTGTCCTGTGTCTGCTGCACACGGAGGAAATTAATGGACTGATTAAAGGGCCAGGAGCTTATTCATTCTTCATTACAGTCTATGTCCGCAGCATTTTTCTGCTGAGGGGAGCAAGATTTTAACCAACAACTACTGTAATCAGCTTATATTTTAAGGACCCATTTGTGTACGAATTATGCTGATTCCTTGAATACCCCTTTAACAGGTTCTTATCTGATCTGCTGTCAGTTGTGTTCAGGGAGAGGAAGCTGATTTATAAAAACTTCTTAAATAAGGAAGAAAGAAAGAGGAAAAGCAGGACAAAGGAACATATTTGTTTATATAGTATACTATAAATTTACTATTATTTTTTGCATTTATTTTTAAAGTAAATCTATCATTTAAAAAATTAGCAGGTCGGAGTGTAGGGACAAGATGTCCAGGGTTCTGGGCTGTTAATTATGCACATCCCTGCATCTTCCTCTCCTATGTTGGAGAGAAAGGTGACGTCACGTAGGGGGCTTAATTAGCAGCCCGAAGCGTCGGACATCTTGTCCTCACGCTCCAACCTGCTATTTCTAAGTTTCTTTTCTAGGTGTTCCCGGGGTGTCAAGACTAGCAAAGGACAGAGCCAGGACCAGGACCACTAGGACATTTTTCTTTACTTTTTTAATGGTAGATTTCCTTAAAACTTTTGTTCTATGTTTAGTTACGCTTTAGTATCTCTCACACCCTTGCAGGGTAGTTCTTCAGTAACTAAAGACATCAAAAGTGGAAAATTAATATGAAGATCACATTTCCGACTGTAACTTTAACAATTAATATGTCCATTTCTCTGGCACCTAAAAACACAATCCTTCTCTGTTATAACTGAGACATAGACATGGGGATTTGTGGATTGAGATGAAAGAACAATGGAGGGTAAATTGTATATCTAATTACCCAAAGGGTTCACTAGACAAAACAGTGCACACAATTTTCTGTTTGGAGCACACGTTTCACCTTCAAAGTCAATTTTTTGTATTTATTTTGTAAACACTTGGGTGAAGGTGCTGTGTCTATAAACGCCTTAGTGCATCTAGTACATCTTTGTACATCTAGAGGCTGGAGGTTCCTCCATTCTTCTCTGTACATCTAGAGGCTGGAGGTTCCCCCATTCTTCCTTGTACATCTAGAGGCTGGAGTTCTCCATTCTCTTTGACATCTAGGGCTGGGTTCCTCCATTCTTCTTTGTACATCTAGAGGCTGGGTTCCTCCATTCTTCTTTGTCAATCTAGAGGTTGGCGGTTCCTCCATTCTTCTTTGTACACTAGAGCTGGAGGTTCCTCCATTCTCTCTGTACTCTAGAGCTCTTCATTCTCCTTTGTACATCTAGAGGCTGGAGGTTCCCCCATTCTTCTCTGTACATCTAGAGGCTGGAGGTTCCCCCATTCTTCTCTGTACATCTAGAGGCTGGAGGCTCCCCATTCTCTTTGTAACTAGAGGCTGGAGGTTCCTCCATTCTTCTCTGTACATCTAGAGGCTGAGGTTCCTCATTCTTCTTTGTACATCTAGAGCTGGAGGTTCCCCCTCCATTCTTCTCTGTACATCTAGAGGCTGGTGTTCCTCCATTCTTCTTTGTACATCTAGAGGCGTAGGTTCCCCATTCTTTTGACATTAGGCTGAGGTTCCTCCATTCTCTTGTACATCTAGAGGCTGGAGGTTCCTCCATTCTTCTTTGTACTCTAGAGCGGGAGGTCCTCCATTCTCTTTGTACATCAGAGGCTGGAGGTTCCTCCATTCTTCTCTGTACATCTAGAGGCTGAAGGTCCTCCATTCTTCTTGTACATCTAGAGGCGGAGGTTCCTCCATTCTTCTTTGTACATCTAGAGGCTGGAGGTTCCTCCATTTTCTTTGCCTCTTATAGGCTGGAGGTTCCTCCATTCTTCTTTGTACATCTAGAGGCCGAGGTTCCTCCCATTCTTCTCTGTACATCTAGAGCGGCGGGTTCCTCCATTCTTCTCTGTACATCTAGAGGCTGGAGTTCCTCCATTCTTCTCTGTACATCTAGAGGCTGAAGTTCCTCCATTCTTCTCTGTACATCGAGGCTGGAGGTTCCTCCATTCTTCTCTGTACATCTAGAGGCTGGAGGTCCTCCATTCTTCTCTGTACACTCTAGAGTCTGGAGGTTCCTCATTCTTCTCTGTACTCTGAGGCTGGAGTTCCCCCATTCTTCTTGTACATCCAGAGGCTGGAGGTTCCCCCATTCTTCTTTGTACATCTAAGGCTGAGGTTCCTCCATTCTTCTTTGTACATACTAGAGGCTAGAGGTTCCTCCATTCTTCTTTGTACATCTAGAGGCGGGTTCCTCCTTTCCTCTTTCTTCTCTGTAATCTAGAGCTGGAGGTTCCCCCCATTCTTCTCTGCACATCAAGAGGCTGGAGGTTCCTCCATTCTTCTCTGTACATCTAGAGGCTGGCGTTCCTCCATTCTCTTTGTACATCTAGAGGCAGAGGTTCCTCCCATTCTTCTTTGTACATCTAGAGGCTAGAGGTTCCTCCCATTCTTCTTTGTACATCTAGAGGCGGAGTTTCCTCCATTCTTCTCTGTACATCCAGAGGCTGGAGGTTCCTCCATTCTTCTCTGTACATCTAGAGACTGAGGTTCCCATTCTTCTTTGTACATCTAGAGGCTGGATCTCCTCCTTCTTCTCTGTACATCTAGAGGCTGGAGGTTCCCCCATTCTTCTCTGTACATCTAGAGGCTGGAGGTTCCTCCATTCTTCTCTGTACATCTGAGGCTGGAGGTTCCTCCATTCTTCTCTGTACATCTAGTGCTGGAGGTTCCCCATTCTTCTTGTACATCTAGAGGCTGGAGGTTCCTCCATTCTTCTCTGTACATCTAGAGCTGGGGTTCCCACCTTCTTCTCTGTACATCTAGAGGCTGGAGGTTCCCCCATTCTTCTCTTACATCTAGAGGCTGGAGGTTCCTCCATTCTTCTTTGTACATCTAGGGCTGGAGGTTCCTCCATTCTTCTCTGTACATCTAGAGGCGGAGGTTCCTCCATGTCTTCTCTGTACATCTAGAGGCTGGAGGTTCCTCCATTCTTCTCTGTACATCTAGAGGCTGGGGTTCCTCCATTCTTCTCTGTACTCTAGGGGCTGGAGGTTCCCCATTCTCTCTGTACATCTAGGGCTGAAGGTCTCTTCTCTGTACATCTAGGTGGCTGAGGTTCCCCATTCTTCTCTGTACATCTAGAGGCTGGAGGTTCTTCCCTGTACTCTAGGGGCTGGAGGTTCCCCCACTTCTCTGTACATCTAGGGCTGGAGGTTCCCCCTTCTTCTCTGACATCTAGGTGGAGGTCCCCCATTCTTCTCTGTACATCTAGAGGCTGGAGTTCCACCATTCTTCTTCTGTACATCTAGGGGCTGGAGGTTCCCCCATTCTTCTCTGTACATCTAGAGCTGGAGGTTCCTCCATTCTTCTTTGTACATCTAAGGGGCTGGAGTTCCTCCTTCTTCTCTGTACATCTAGAGGCTGGAGGTTCCTCCATTCTTCTTTGTACATCTAGAGCTGGAGGTTCCCCCTATTCTTCTTTGTACACTAGAGGCTGGAGGTTCCCCCATTCTTCTTGTACATCTAGAGGCTGGAGGTCTCCTCCATTCCTCTTTGTACATCTAGAGGCTGGAGGTTCCCCCCATTCTTCTTTGTACATCTAGAGGCTGGAGGTTCCCCCATTCTTCTCTGTACTCTAGAGCTGGAGGTTCCCCATTCTTCTGTACATCTAGAGGCTGGAGGTTCCTCCTTCTTCTCTGTAACTCTAGAGGCTGAGGTCCTCCATTCTTCTTTGTATCATCTAAGGCTGGAGGTTCCCCCATTTCTTCTTGTACATCTAGAGCTGGAGTTTCCCCCATTCTTCTCTGTACTCTAGAGGCTGAGGTTCCCCTTCTTCTTCCTGCTACATCTAGAGGCTGGAGTTCCTCCATTCTTCTCTGTACATCTAGAGGCTGGAGGTTCCCCCATTCTTCTCTGTACATCTAGAGGCTGGAGGTACCCCCATTCTCCTTCCTCCATACACTTGGTGTGCCAAGGGACTTCTTTTGGCTAAGTAATGGCTTCTTCTTGCAACTTTGTGGAGGAGACATCTAATAGTCTTCCTTTGGACAAATTCTCCCCATGAACTGTAGATCTCTGAGCTCCTCCAGAGTGACCCCTAAGCCTCCTGTCTGGGCTGTCAGTGGGTGGCCATGTCTCGGGTGGTTAGCAGTTGTGCTATACAACTTTCATTTATAGAGGATGGAAAGAGCTAAGGAAAACGTTCAGAGTTCCTAACCCTGCTGTGCCCTGTGCCACAGCTTTCTCTCTCAGCTGCCTGCTGTGCTCTTTGGTTGTCATGAGGCTGTTTATTCACTAATGTTCTCTATCAAACCTCTGAGGCCATCACAGCACGTCCGTAGTTATACTGAGAATAGACACAATCCAGATCTTCACTTCTGGATACAACTGGTCGGGGTGGCATCAGAGTACAGGGGGGGGGGGGGGGTGAATACATACGCACAACACACTTTACATCAACAAGCGCACATCACAACACTCCACGTATACTTGATACTTTGTGATGCAAGTTTGTGCTTGTAACTCTGAAAATGAGGAAAAGCTCAAGGGGTGTGAAGACTTCTGCAAGTCTATGGGGGTCATTTACTAAGGGCCCGATTTGCGTTTTCCCGACGTGTTACCCGAATATTTCCGATTTGCGCCGATTTCCCCTGAATCGCCCCGGGATTTTGCCGCACGCGATCGGATTGTGGTGCATCGGCGCCGGCATGCACGCGACAGAAATCAGGGGGCGTGGCCGAACGAAAACCCGACGGATTCAGAAAAAACGCCGCATTTAAAACAAAATATCTGAGGCGGAGCTTGCACTTACCTTCACTCAGCCCGAGCCGGTGAACTCCAGCGCGTTCTGATGCTTTTCAGTGCAGCAGGGCCACCTGGTGGACGGCAGAGGAACTACCTTAATAAATCCCGGCCGGACCTGAATCCACCGAACGTGCCGCTGGATCGCAAATGGACCGGGTAAGTAAATCTGCCCCTATGTGTGTGCCAGGAATTGTGACTTTTGCCTCCTCCATGGCAGGTGGGTGTGTTCCTGGCGCAGGTTATAGCGCAGTTCATGCACCAAGCAGAGCTGGATACTAAGATGCTCTTGATATCTCCAATGGGACGTATGTGGCGGAGGGGAGCACAATGCGCCAGCGCTCCAGACGCCTCCCCCAGTCCGTGTCCCATGTGTCTCACCCGAAATGCAAGTGCACAACGTAGCGTTTCAGTTGTGCGGAGATACAATGTTGCTCAGATCGGGCCCTGATGTTCCTCCTGTCATGTCGCTCCTTTCATACTGAGATGTGATGAAGGAGACGATAGACCCCGACCCTTCAGATCGGGTCCAGTAAATGCCCCACCCCTCCACATCTCCTCCAGGAAGGCAGAAAAATGAGGGTGCTCTAGTTACTTTGTCCAGCCCATGTAGCTCACAATGAGTTTCCATTCACTGACAGCAATGCAGGAATACACTTACCTTGCTCCTCCTTGATGATTGCTCTCCTGCCGCTTCGGACCAGGAGGACATCACATGACTGAGCGGGGAGACCTGTAACGAGAAGGGGGTCACCGGTAACATGTGAGAGACCGGGGGAGGGGGGAGACACCAGTGCAGGAGGTGCGGCTACACAGCCAAAACCCTACCCACACCAGGGTCCCAGCACAGGGGGGAGGAGCTAGATAACAAAGGTCCAGTAACTCCACCCCCACTGGTCAAATCAATGATTTGGGCCGGTACCTGGAGCGCTGCTCTCCCCCAGAGATGACACCGTCTCATAGTTCTCCCTCATCACATTCCGGTACAGCTCCTTCTGCCACTCCTCCATCCGCTGCCACTCCCCCTCCGAGAAATACACCGCCACGTCCTCAAATGTGATTGGACCCTGCAGATGGAGGAGGGGCAGTTAGTGATGGGGGAGGGGCAGGACGCACCACAGAACAGAGAAATCCCGGTCTATACTTATCTTATCCTCATCCCGGTCACATCACGTCTCCAGTCACATCCAGAGCTGCAGGACCTCACTGCTGCCCCCTGCTGCTGGTTCACTGCGCTGCATTATGGGAGATGGAGAGTCACACTTACCGTGTTACTGACTTCATCCCGGTCCATGATATCAGGGACCCTGCAGGAAATCAGGATACAGTGACACCAGCAGAGGGAGGCGGCCATGGAGGAGGAAGATGGGAGGAGTAGTGATGTACAGGAGGAGGATGGGGAGGTAGTAATGTGTGCAGGAGGATGTTAGGAAGGTAGTCATGTACAAGAGGATGATGGGGAGGTAGTTATATGCAGGAGGATGATGGGGAGGTAGTTATGTACAGGAGGATGATGGGGAGGTAGTTATATACAGGATGATGATGGGGAGGTAGTTATATACAGGAGGATGATGGGGAAATAGTTATATATATAGGAGGATGATGGGGAGGTAGTTATATACAGGAGGATGATGAGGAGGTAGTTATATACAGGATGATGGGGAGGTAGTTATATACAGGATGATGGGGAGGTAGTTATATACAGGATGATGATGGGGGGGTAGTTATATACAGGATGATGGGGAGGTAGTTATATACAATATGATGATGGGGAGGTAGTTATATACAATATGATGATGGGGAGGTAGTTATGTACAGGAGGATGATGGGGAAATAGTTCCACGAGCTATAACCTCAGTGATTAACAAGTGGAGAATTTTGGTAACTAAGAACTATTATACTGCTTGGTATATAGGGAGGGATCTTCTCAGATTTATTGTAATTATTGAGACTATTATTATTATTATTATATTATTGAGATGATTATTATTATTTTTACCATTATTAATACATCTCCATATAAAAAATGATAATAATAATGAATAATAATAAATAGTCTGAATAATTACAATAATAATCTCTGAGAAGATCCCTCTCTATATATCAGTGCATTAGTCTGGTGTCACAGTGTAAATGGCAGATAACATGTCTTACTTACCAGAAATCCCAGCTCTGTATCACTGGCTTTATAGCTCAGTTAGTTAAGCTCTGTCTGCAGTGCACAGGGTCCAGGTTCGAATCTCAGCATGGGCAAAAACTTTATTAATTTAAGTATATAAAGGCTTGGTCTGGGGAAGACCTGGAGACCATATATGGACAGATAGAGATCTGAGCTGGATGAGCTGGTCCCTGCTCTCCGGCTGAGCCGACACTTCTCTGAAAAGGATTCACCTGCCGATGTCTGCTCTGGGAACCCTAGGAGATCAGCGACCATATATGGACAGATCGAAGCTGATGACGGTGGTCCCTGCTCTGCGTAAGCCCGACACTTCTCTGAAAGGATTCCCTGCCCGATGTCTGTAGAAGCCATTCTGTACTGTGAGTTCAGACTTTCAAGTATTTACTATGCGACACAGCGCCGGGACAAAGCGGGACCTGGGGGGAAAATTCGTGACAATATCATAGCTGCCCGTGACGGGGAGGGGTACGAAAGCGGGAAAGTCCCGGCAAAATCGGGACGGTTGGGAGCTATGCATCCTTATACAGGAGACCTGCGGTGACGTCACCCTGACTGATATCTGGGTCATGACGTCACCTGCAAGCTGCTAACACCGGTAGGTGAGCGAAGATTACGTCACGTGACTTTATTCAGCAGCCGTTATCCCTCCAGTGCTGAACATAACTACCTCCCCATCATCCTCCGGGATATAACTACCTCCCCATCATCATATTGTATATAACTACCTCCCCATCATCCTGTTTATAACTACCTCCCCATCATCCTCCTATATATAACTATTCCCCCATCATCCTCCTGTACATAACTACCTCCCCATCATCCTCCTGTATATAACTACCTCCCCATCATCCTGTATATAACTACCTCCTCCCATCATCCTCCTATATAG